>SJYA01008215.1:0-16628 GCA_006410615.1 Neotragus moschatus | reverse complement strand
CTGACTCTTTGTGACCGCACAGACTTTAGTCCAGCTGGCTCCTCTGCCCATGGGATTCTCCAGGCAGGAATATTGGAGAGGGTTGCCATCTCCTTCTCCAGTTCACTCTTTCAGCATTGCTATGCTTGAATATGGATTCCCTCACGGCTCAGAGGCAAAGAAACTACCTGCACTGCAGGAGACTCAGGTTCAGTCCCTGGGTTGGGAAGATTTTCTGGGGAAGGAAATGGCAACCAGCTCCAGTATTCTTGCCTGGGAAATCCCATGGACAGAGGAGCCTGGTGGTCTATAGTCCATGGGGTTGCAAAAGACTTGGACATGACTTACTGACTAAAACAGCAACATTCTTAAATATAGGCAAGTTTTATTACTACATGCAAAGGATATGTTTTAAGAATTTTAAATATGATGATGTTCTTGGAGTACTTCAGGATGACCGAGATGACTAAAATTCATGATATTCCCTACATATCATTTGTTTCTTATTTAAAAATCTGTTAATACACATTCTAATGTATTTAGGGAAAAGAGTAAGATAAAAATTTCCAGTTATAATATGTAAGAGAAATGGCTTTATATTACACATGTAATATAGAGTTTCTCTGTGGACTGTAAGATATAAAAAACCTCTGTTAATTCTTATGGATTATTTCAGATAGTTTCTATTTGTCATTTAAAATAAAGGAAACATTCAAGGCCATTCTAGCCTGATGGAATGAATAGGGCATCCGCATGCTAGATCTGGGAGTTCTACATTCTTAAACTCTTAATCTGTAAGGACAGACAAAGTACTGTCAGAAAAAGTCAGAGAATGTCCCTCAGGAGAAACATAGTTATCTTGCCATTTCAATATTCTTACAGTGCAGTACAGAAACTATATCATGACTTTTCAAGCCACACTTGGACAGAAATTGACAGAAAGTGCTCTTGCAACTCTTAGGTTTAATTTCCGTAAGAATATCAGGACAGATGTACAGAACAAATATATGGATACCAAGGGGGAAAGGGGAGATAGGATGAACTGGGAGACTGGGATTGACACATATGCAATATTGATACTATGTATAAAAAGATAACCAATGAGAACTCGCTGTGTAGTACAGGGAACTCTGCTCAATGCACTGCTGCTGCTGCTGCTAAGTCGCTTCAGTCGTGTCCGACTCTGTGCGACCCCACAGACGGCAGCCNGGAGACTCAGGTTCAGTCCCTGGGTTGGGAAGATTTTCTGGGGAAGGAAATGGCAACCAGCTCCAGTATTCTTGCCTGGGAAATCCCATGGACAGAGGAGCCTGGTGGTCTATAGTCCATGGGGTTGCAAAAGACTTGGACATGACTTACTGACTAAAACAGCAACATTCTTAAATATAGGCAAGTTTTATTACTACATGCAAAGGATATGTTTTAAGAATTTTAAATATGATGATGTTCTTGGAGTACTTCAGGATGACCGAGATGACTAAAATTCATGATATTCCCTACATATCATTTGTTTCTTATTTAAAAATCTGTTAATACACATTCTAATGTATTTAGGGAAAAGAGTAAGATAAAAATTTCCAGTTATAATATGTAAGAGAAATGGCTTTATATTACACATGTAATATAGAGTTTCTCTGTGGACTGTAAGATATAAAAAACCTCTGTTAATTCTTATGGATTATTTCAGATAGTTTCTATTTGTCATTTAAAATAAAGGAAACATTCAAGGCCATTCTAGCCTGATGGAATGAATAGGGCATCCGCATGCTAGATCTGGGAGTTCTACATTCTTAAACTCTTAATCTGTAAGGACAGACAAAGTACTGTCAGAAAAAGTCAGAGAATGTCCCTCAGGAGAAACATAGTTATCTTGCCATTTCAATATTCTTACAGTGCAGTACAGAAACTATATCATGACTTTTCAAGCCACACTTGGACAGAAATTGACAGAAAGTGCTCTTGCAACTCTTAGGTTTAATTTCCGTAAGAATATCAGGACAGATGTACAGAACAAATATATGGATACCAAGGGGGAAAGGGGAGATAGGATGAACTGGGAGACTGGGATTGACACATATGCAATATTGATACTATGTATAAAAAGATAACCAATGAGAACTCGCTGTGTAGTACAGGGAACTCTGCTCAATGCACTGCTGCTGCTGCTGCTAAGTCGCTTCAGTCGTGTCCGACTCTGTGCGACCCCACAGACGGCAGCCCACCAGGCTCCCCCATCCCTGGGATTCTCCAGGCAAGAACGCTGGAGAGGGTTGCCATTTCCTTCTTCGATGCATGAAAGTGAAAAGTGAAAGTGAAGTTGCTCAGTCATGTCCGACTCTTAGCGACCCCATGGACTGCAGCCCACCAGGCTCCTCTGTCCATGGGATTTTCCAGGAAGAGGACTGGAGTAGGTCGCCATTGCCTTCTCCACTAAGCTGACCTAAATGGGAAATCCAAAAGGGAGGATATATGTATAGGTATAGCTGATTCATTTTCCTGTCCAGTAGAAACTAGTACTTTCTAAAGCAACTATATACTCCAATAAAAATTAATTTATATAATAGGTTCCAGTTTCATCCACCTCATTAGAACTGATTCAAATGTATTCTTTTTAATGGCTGAGTAACACAGCAAAAGAGACACAGATGTATAGAACAGTCTTTTGGACTCTGTCGGAGAGGGAGAGGGTGGAATGATTTTGGAGAATGGCATTGAAACATGTATAATATCATATATGAAACGAGTCGCCAGTCCAGGTTCAATGCATGATACTGGATGCTTGGGGCTGGTGCACCGGGACGACCCAGAGGGATGGTATGGGGAGGGAGGAGGGAGGGGGGTTCAGGATGGGGAACACGTGTATACCTGTGGCAGATACATGTTGATGTATGGCAAAACCAGTACAATATGGTAAAGCGATTAACCTCCAATTAAAATAAATAAACTTATATTTTTAAAAATTAATTTAAAAAAACATTCTCGGGGAAATTTCATTTCTTTCTGTATTTATTTTTTAATACAGGTTATCAGCCTATTCTCCTGGATTACTAAACCTAGAATGAATATCAAAAATCTGTTAAATCTTCAGAGAATGTGGGGAAATTTTGTGATTGTTGTTATGTGGTTTGGGGTTTTTCTTTTAAATCTTAGCCATGATGAAACTGACCTGATTAAATCATCCTGAAGTGTTCTTGCAACTCTTAGGTTTAATTTCAGTAAGAATATCCCAGCACTCTAAAAAATTTTCATTTGAAAAATACATGATTTTAAAATTACTTTCAAAAGTGCGTTATCTATTTCCTAAAGCACAAATCATTATAACATATCAAAATACCAAAACATAGATATTGTAACTGGGTTTGTGGATGTAAAAATCAGTGATTAGTTATGAATTTGGTTGAAATATTTATTTTCACACATGTCCTAGGGGTACATCAGATCCTCTTTCTGCCAACTGGCTACCATATATCCAATAAGAAATTACATAACTTGAAGTTTTTTCCAAACAATATATATTTAAACAACATATTTTGATTTGAGATTTAGCTTTTCCTAAGAGAGCTAGTATGGGCTTCCCCGGGGGCCCAGTGGTAAAGAATCTGCCTGCAGTGCAGGAGACACAGGTTCGTTCTCTGGGTTGGGAAGATCCCCTGGAGGAGGGAAAGGCAACCCACTCCAGTACTCTTTCCTGGAGAACTCCATGGACAGAGGAGACTGGCAGGCTACGATCCATGGGGTCACAAAGAGTCAGACACAACTGAAGCAACTTAACACGCATGCACACAAGAGAGCTAGCATTACTTATTTCTTCACCTCTGAATCTGTCCTATTTACGATTAAAAACCACCTGAAACAGATGATGACCTGTATAGTATCTTAATCGTCTCATGTCCCATACTTAAGTTACAATCAGTTTAAAAATGGACTTCAGTCAGTCTGTAAAGTATCAGAGAAGCCCTTTTTTCTGATAGGCCTTAATTTTGTCTATTGTTAGGTCAATAGGAGTCTCTTATAATTTGTTTTTCTATAGGTGCGGGTCAACAAACTAAGAATACCATTCATAGTTTCAAAGAATATTTAATGACATGCAAATAGGTTAAAATAAGTGAAGGGAAATATCACTTTCTAAAGTGAAATTTGAAAAAATCTGGAATGAGAATATTACCATCAGTGATATTCTCAAATGGTGATATTCTCATTTCAGATTCAGCTCTCTCAAATGAGATCATTATAACATTTTGTTCAGGCAATATTATGAACATTGGCACTTAGTGAGATAGCCTGTCTTCTGACAGGCCATCTCACAATACGAATGCTTAATTTGATGCTTGTATCAGCAGAATAAACACAATCATGATGTCACCTATCATTTGCAAATGACTTTACACAAGATGACCTTCCACAATAGGTTAAAACTAAGACATATTTAAAGGCTCACTGAATGCTATTTAATCATATTGGCCAACGAACACTATAAATTACAGAGCCAAGACAAACATGGAAATCAGACTTTTCACATGGAGCAGAATATTGAAAAGTAGGAAAATGTTAGATAAGTGGATTTGTTGGGGGTTTTTTTAATTGAAATTCTTGATATATATGGCTACAAAGTGTACCGCTGAGCTATCTTTGAACACAAAATTTGATATTGGCAGTAGCAGACACGAAATATAAAGCTCTTTATGCAGATTAAAATATTATAACTGGTAGAAAATATAAGCATCTAATTGTTATTAAATATCAACCCAATTACTTTCCTTAGGAGTGAGCAATGTCAAAGATTATAGACACTAACTACTTTACATTCTATAATAAAAGCTTTAAATGTTCTCTTGATTCTCTTCATCTACAAAAGCAGTTTTCCATGTCCAAACTTAGTTTGAACAAAATAATCAGGTTAGAAATGATGCCAAGCTAAGGGAAAGTAGTCAAAACAAATCCCAAAGTGTTTAATTAGCATGTTGGCTCACTAAATCAAGACACCAAACAACCTATTGAACCTCGTTATACAAAGAACTCATTTAAACAACACTTCTCTAAGCTACCTGCTCAAATTTATCCTAACTTTATGTCTGCACACACTGGTGAATGAAGAATAAGTCCTAGATATCTTCAGATAGTAACATTTATAATTGCATCTGTCCCTGTAAAAGGTCGGGGCATTCATAATACTCAGATAACTGAGATCCTTTTTCCCAGAGGCTTTTTTCTCTAAAGGAAGTTCAGTTCAGTTCAGTTGCTCAGTTGTATCTGACTCTTTGTGACCCCATGAACTGAAGCACACAAGGCCTCCCTGTCCATCACCAACTCCCGGAGTTGACTCAGACTCATGTCCATTGAGTCAGCCATGCCATCTAACCATCTCATCCTCTGTCATACCCTTTGCCTCCCACCTTCAATCTTTCCCAGCATCAGGGTCTTCTCAAATGAGTCAGTTCTCCACATCAGGCGGCCAAAGGATTAGAGTTTCAGCTTCAACATCAGTCCTTCACTGAATATTCAGAACTGATCTCCTTTAGGATGGGCTCATTGGATCTCCTTGCAGTCCAAGGGACTCTCAGGAGTCTTCTCCAACATCGTAGTTCAAAAGCATCAATTCTTTGGCACTCAGCTTTCTTTATAGTCCAACTCCCACATCCAGTAGTCATGAATGGATGTGGGTCAAAGGCCCTAGTCTTGACCACACAGACCTTTGTTGGTAAACTAATGTCTCTGTTTTTTAATATGTTGTCTAGGTTGGTCATAACTTTTCTTCCAAGGAGTAAGCGTCTTTCAATTTCATGGCTGCAGTCACCATCTGCAGTGATTTTGGAGCCTCAAAAAATAAAGTCTGACACTGTTTCCACTGTTTCTCCATCTATTTGCCATGAAGTGATAGGCTCGGGTGCCGTGATCTTTTTTTCTGAATGTTGAGCTTTAAGCCAATTTTTTCACTCTCCTGTTTCACTTTCATCAAGAGAAAGGGGGTCCCAAAACTCCACAATTTAATGCCTAATGATCTGAGGGGGAGCTGATGTAACAGTAATGCTAGGTAGGCAGAATAGGGAAAAGGCGTCCAAAATGGCGGTGGCTGAAAGACAAGGAAGGGAAATGCCCGTGAAAATAGAACGAAGAAGGTCCAATGAGGAGAGTGAGGACCTCAAGTGAAACAAACACTCCTGGCTGGCCCAATTTACATAGGATAGGCCCAGGGAGAGAGAAGCATACAAATAGAGGAGTCAAAGCTAGCTTGCTCTCTCTCCCCCCCACGCGCTGGGCGCCCTTCTCCTCTGTCTTTGGATCGACCTGCCCTCACGCCTCGAAGATGGATTTTCTTACTATCTTCTAAATAAAATAGAGCTGTAACACTGAGCTGCAACACTGATTTGTCTAAGAGCTATAACATGGTCCATTCGGGACCTGAGAGCTATAACACGGTCTGTCCAAGACCTGAGAGCTGTGACACACCGAGGGGGCTTTATTGTCTGTCACTCCAAATCATTGTTGTGACGAGACAAAGAACCGAGGAACATACACGTGTGTGACATCTATGGTGCCGTGACTCGGATTTAACCTGATGTGACAACCTCCGCACTGAAGAGGCCAAGCGCAGCAGGAGCCCAACTCAGCGAAGCTCCCGCAGTAGAGGCAGAATGCTAAGAAAACCCAGCGCAGGGGAAGGCCCATCATGCTGGAAACCGGGACAGCAAAAAGACAAACTCAGCAGAAAGCTCCTGCAGCCCAGGCTCAGATTCCAGAAGACCTCCGGTTAAGGTAAGAGGTCCTCGCTCCTATGGCTGGAGGGACATGCCTAACGAAATCTTAATTCCTTTACAATCTCTCGTTTCTTGTTTCCTCGAACCTCCCGCGAACAGGCCGGTGGCAGGGGACACAACTGAGGGACTCTGGAGAGGGGACTCCTCGGCATGTCCCAAAGGCGCTATCTGCTGAGCCCCAGTAGCTGTTACACAAGGCGGTGGGGGTTCTTCTGTCATTTCTCTTCTCTGTGCCAAGGATCAATCAGACCAGTGAAACTGAGCACTGGTCAGATATTTAGCAAATTTTCTGGCGGGCTATGAAGGGGATTCCTTGGCATGTTTTTCCCACTGCTTTTTCCTCCTGTCCTTCAGCCCTCTCCTAGGACTTGAACCTGACCAAAACCCAGAATGACTTTGGGTAATAAAGCTCAGGCTCTGGGGTCTCATTGCAAAAATTCATTAAGAATCAAAGCGATAGATAAGAGGGAGACTTGTTAAGATTCAGAGAGAAGGGCCCATTCTACAGGGTGCTGGAAATGCAGCCTAGCTAGGTTTTGCCAGTGGGGTGAATTCGTATGCTAATGAGTGAGAGGCTCATCCCAGCCATTGGGGAACCACCCACTCCTCCATCTTTTGACAGCGCCTTAGAGCTGTCCTGCCACCTCTGGGGGTGTCTGTTGGCTTATAGATTGGAGATTAAGGTTTACTTGAATTTGACTTGTCATCTTGGACCCAACTGATTTTGATTGGTTTACATTATACCCTTGTGCTATGTCATTCTTTCAAAGGTTGTGCTCTGCCCCCTTCCCTCCCGTTTCGTGCTCTTTTCCTGAGCCCCATCCAGACCCACAAGGTTGCCTCTACAATCTTCTGGAAAGACAACCAGAAAAGAGCTGGCCATGGGAGGGAAATACTTGATAATATCCAACCCCTAATCCTACCCAGTACTGGTCACGCTGGAGATCTTGGGGATGCCCAACTCCAGTCTGGGGGTCCCAGGAGGTACTCAAGCCTTGACCTGCCTGGGGATCTGGTCCTCGAAAGGTTTTCACGCCTCAACCTGCTCGGGGATCCGCCAGTCCCAGGGGTCCCAGGAGGTCATCACGCCTCGACCTGCCCAGGGACCCAATTCTCGGGAGGCCGTCACACCTCCACCTGCCTGGGGATTCGATCTCTAGGAGGCTGTCACGCCTCAGCCTGCCTGAGGATCCGCACCCTCACCTGGGGACACCTGGCTCTCAGGTTGCAACAGTTCTGGGGAGGATAAGCTTCAAAAAGCCTCACCCCTAAGGAAGTCCACCCATAAAAATTGAAAGAGCTCGTCTTTTTTTCTACCTGCCATGACTGTCTTTCAGATGGGAAATAACCAGTCCACTTCCTGGCAGACACCCTTGAGATGCATCCTTGATAACTGGAAGCTCTTCGACCCTCTTGCTCTAAGGAGAAGTCACTTGAAATTCTTTTGTGTCACTGTGTGGCCACAGTATCCACTGGGGGACGAGGAACACTGGCCGGAGGATGGGACTTTAAATTACAATACCATCCTGCAAGTGGAAATATTCCGTAAAAGACAGGTAAATGGAAAGAGATCCCCTATGTTCAAATGTTCTTCCAACTAAGAGATATGAAGGAACTCTGTCTTAAATATGGGATTGTTGTACGCCCTAAAAGTGAGCCCACTAGGCAAATAGTGTTAGGCACAGACCACCAAGAAAAGGAAGCCCCTCGTGAAGGCTCACCTCCCACAGCTCCTGAGTTGCCTGGTGCTCCTTCCTTGTGTCCAAACGTGCCCTCATATCCGGGAGCACCCCCTCCACAAAAACCAGCTAGACTAGGTCCCTTAGTTGAAACTGGAGGAGAATTCAGACCAACCCGGATCCATAAGCCCTTCTCCCTCTTAGAACTAAGACAGATCAAACAAGACCTGGGAAGCTATACAGATGACCCAGGCAAATATATACTTACATTCCAACATAGTACCTTGGCCTTTGACTTGATGAGGAAAGACATCACGGTCATATTTAGTCAAACTTTATCTGAACATACTAGGATCTTAAAGGAGGCCCAGAGGTGTGCAACAGGGCTTCACATGTCCAGTGATAGATACCCAGTAGGGGAAACTGCAGTTCCCACCTCTGATCCTAATTAGAATTATAATGACCCTGAGCACATCTGGGAAAGAGATCATTTTCTAATCTGTGAGAAGGCAGGACTGGAAGCAGCCCAACAAAAAGTAACGAGCTAGGCGCTGATCTCAGCAATAACTCAGGAGCCCAGTGAGAACCCCATTGCCTTTCTGGAAAGGCTAAAAGAGGCCCTCCAAAAGTTTACCAATCTGGACTTAGACTCATAAGAGGGACAAGTGATTTTACAGGACAAATTCCTGTCCCAATGTGCATCAGATATCAGAATTAAGTTACAACAGCAGGACCCTGCTGCCTCTTTAGATGAGATGGTCCAGACAGCCACCAATGCCTTTTATAACAGAGAATGGGAGAAGGAGGCCAAGGCCCAGGAGAAGGAGAGGAAGAAGGAGACAAGGCATGCCCAGAGGCTGGCCGCCCTCCAGAAAAGCCCTATGGCAAACCCCGAGTCCTTGAAGGACAAGGCACGAGACAAGTGCCTGAGCTGTAGACAGGCGGGGCATTGGGTCAAAGAGTGTCCAAACCGTGATAAGTCTTCTAGAATGGCTTGCCACAAATGCCATCAACTGGGACGTTGGGCAGCATTCTGCCCTGGGGACCCAAGAGCCTCAAGGTCGAGCACCAAGCCTACCCTCACGATGGTTCAAGAGGACTGAAGCAGCCTGCTCCAGCCAGCCTGCCTGTCACAGATAACCATTACAGGGCTGGAGCCAAGGGTGCAACTGGATGTGGCAGGTAGGTCCGAGAATTTCTTGGTTGACACAGGGGGTACCTACTCGGTCTTGATCTCCTACTCCGGAGCCTTCTCCTCCCAAACCTGTACCATTTTGGGTGCTACAGGAAAAGCGACTACTTCAAGATTCACCTGAGCACTTCTTTGGTGCTTGGATGGACAAATATTTTCCCATCCGTTTCTGGTGGTCTCTGACTGTCCTTATTCCCTTATTGGGAAGAGATATACTCACTAAACTGGGGACCACCCTTGTGATGGGAAGTTTTTCAGCCCCTAGAGCCCTGCAGCTCTTGGTTACTACTGAAGAGTCCACTACACCTTCAATAGAGAGGGACCAAAAACTATGAGAAGACAAAATTAACCCCTAGGTGTGGGACCAGGGGATTCCTGGACAAGCCNATGGTACAGGTTTGGGAGGAGATATACTCACTAAACTGGGGACCACCCTTGTGATGGGAAGTTTTTCAGCCCCTAGAGCCCTGCAGCTCTTGGTTACTACTGAAGAGTCCACTACACCTTCAATAGAGAGGGACCAAAAACTATGAGAAGACAAAATTAACCCCTAGGTGTGGGACCAGGGGATTCCTGGACAAGCCCACCAAGCTGAACCGGTCATCACTGTCCTTCGAGATCCCACTCGGTTTCCTAACCAGTAACAATATCCTCTCAAAAGAGAGGGCTCGGGAGGGACTACAGCCTTTAATAAATAAATTCCTTGCTTGTGGGCTATTGGGCCCCACCATTTTCCCATGTAACACCCCAATCCTCTCAGTGAAGGAAAAAGACGGAACTTGGCAAATGGTTCAAGATCTCCGGATCATAAATGAAGCTGTAGTCCCCCTCCATCCCACAGTACCCAATCCCTATGTAATCTTGGGAAAAATCCCACCCAGTGCCAAGTGGTTTATAGTCTTGGATCTCAAAGATGCATTTTTTTTGCATACCACTGGCTAAAGAATCCCAATATCTTTTTGCCTTTGAGTGGGAGGCCTCAGGAGAAAAACGCCAACCGATGACTTGGACAGTATTACTTCAGGGGTTCAGAGATAGCCCCCACCTGTTTAGACAGGCCCTTAGCCAGGATCTCCTAGATCTGGACCTGGGACCTAATGGGAAAATATTGCAATATGTAGATAATCTACTAACCTGCCCTCCAGATGAGAAAAGTGCCCAACAACATGCAAATCAGGTTCTAAACTTCTTGGCAGAAAGGGGAGATAAAGTCTCCCACGCTAAGGCACAGATGGTCGAGACAAAGGTCACTTACCTGGGAGTTCAGATCACACACGGGTCCAGGAGGCTGTTCTCTGATCGGGTACAAGGAATCCTCCAGTTGCCCTCCCCCACGACTCGAAAACAACTACGGACTTTCCTGGGGCTAACTGGATATTGTAGAATCTGGATACCCAACTGTGGTCTAATGAAAGCTTAAAGGGACGAGATGATTCAATCCCACTGATGTGGGGAACTCTTCAAAAGAAGGCAGAGGCTACACGAAAACAGGCCTTAACTCAGGCACCTGCCTTGAGGCTGCCAGACCCAGAAAAAGCATTCCAATTTTATGTCCATGAAAGAGAGGGAATAGCCTTGGGAGTGTTAACTCAAAGGTTGGGGTCTGAGCCCCAGCCTGTAGCTTACTTATCCAAAAAGCTCGATCCAACTACCTGAGGCTGGCCCCCCTGCCTTCGAAATCTTGCAGCTATTGCAATCATGATAGAAGATACTTTAAAACTCTCCTTTGGGGGCAAACCAACTATTTTTACCAGCCACCAAGTAAAACAACTCCTAAATGGGAGAGGCCAGTTATGGATGTCTGATCAAAAAATCCTCAGATATCAAGTAATGCTGATGGAAAATCTAGCCCTCGCTGTATCCCCTTGTGAGGTTCTTAACCCAGCCACCCTCCTGCCTACCCCTGAGGGCTCTCTCCCCTTTCACTCTTGTCTAGAAACCTTGGACCACCGGATAAAACCCTGAGAGGGATTGTCAGAAGATCCTCTGACCAATCCTGGGGAAATCTGGTACACTGATGGAAGCAGCTTTGTCTTGGATGGAAAAGGAAGAGCTGGGTATGCAGTAGTCTCCAATGTTGAGACCATAGAGGGTTAGCCTCTGCCACCAGATACTTGAGCCCAATTAGCTGAACTCATAGCCCTGACTCAAGCTTTAGAGCTGAGAAAAGGGGAAAAAAATAGCCATTTAAAAAATAGCCACAACTGAAGCACCTGAGCCACAGCAGCAGCAGCAGCAGCAGCAGCAGAATCAGCCAATTAACATTTCTATAGGACCTACTATCAGAGAAGGCAATGGCACCCCCACTCCAGTACTCTTGCCTGGAAAATTCCATGGGTGGAGGAGCCTAGTAGGCTGCAGTCCATGGGGTCGCTGAGGGTCGGACATGACTGAGTGACTTGACTTTCACTTTTCACTTTCATGCATTGGAGAAGGAAATGGCAACCCACTCCAGTGTTCTTGCCTGGAGAATCCCAGGGACAAGGGAGCCTGGTGGGCTGCCATCTATAGGGTCACGAAGTGTCAGACATGACTGAAGCGACTTAGCAGCAGCAGCAGCAAGACCTACTATGAATTCTGTATTTGGTCAGGGTGTTCTACAACCCTCAAAGGTGACTTCATTTGCTTCTGTTTTTCCAGTTTGTTCAGCTGTTCTTGATATCATTACTTCAGGCAGTCTGTGTACTTTAATGATTTGACAAAGATGGTTGGATATTCATTNGAGGGATTAGGGGCAGGAGGAGAAGGGGACGACCGAGGATGAGATGGCTGGATGGCATCACTGACTCGACAGACCTGAGTTTGAGTGAACTCCGGGAGTTGGTGATGGACAGGGAGGCCTGGTGTGCTGCAGTTCATAAGGTCACAAAGAGTCAGACACGACTGAGTGACTGACCTGAACTGAACACTGAACCTTGTGCCAGATACCAGTCTAGCTATCTACACATGTTAACATATTTAATTATGAAAGCAATCCTATAAGGTAGTTATTATGCTTTTCAATAGAAGCATAGGAAATGGAGGCATTGAGAAGGTAAAAAATTTGCCCAGTTTCTCTGAGCTGGTAAGAAGTGGAGCCCAAATTTAACCTTGAACAGCTGGGCTGCAGAGTAGGTGCTCTTAACCATTACACATACTTCCTTTCTTAATAAGAGAAATGCACATTAAAACCACACTGAGATTTCAACAAGTTTTCCCACTCTCAGCCTGACAAAACTTTCAGTTTGATGATATACTGTCTAAGCAAAGTGGAGAACACAGGCACAATACCTTCAAGAGCAAGCCTGCAGTGGCTGTAAAAATTACTAATGCATGTGCTCTCTGATTCAGCAAGCCCCCTCCTGGGAATTCATCCTACATATATAATTGTGCACATACAATATGACCTGTTTCTAAATCACATAACTTTGCTTGTAATAATAATAATAAATAATTAGCCTCCCAGTGTGCATCATAATGGCAAAGCCAGTCAATGGAATATTATACTTCTTCCCTCATAGCTTAGTTGATAAAGAATCTGCCTACAAAGCAGGAGATCTGGGATCTATCCCTGGGTTGGGAAGATCCCCTGGAGAAGGGAAAAGCTACCCACTCCAGTATTCTGGCTTGAAGAACTCCATGGACTATATAGTCCATGGGGTTGCAAAGAGTTGGACATGACTTACCCTTCATACATTTATAAAATGGATAAAGCAATCCTTGTTATACTAATATGGAAAGATCTCCAAGAAGTAGTAAATGCAAAAAGCAAGATGCAGACCAGCTGTCTCTTTTACAGGGAGAAGAAATAAGAATATATATTCATCCTGTGTGAAGGAAGTGAGAAAAGAGGATTCTGAGTTCCAAACCTGGGTCTTATCCTTAAAGGAACAGGCTTAGTCTACTATCAAAACATTGGCATTAAATACACCTTATATCTTTTAAGTTAAAGCAGAATAATAAATTATGAATTCACTATATTCTTACCCATCTCTTAATCAACTTGGTCAATGACTCTGATGATGGTTTGTTAGGTTTAAAGGTGAGGCTCTGCCTAAGGGACCCTTCCTGTTGTGGTGCCCGAGTGGGGCGACCTGTGTCTCTGAGCTTCTGCTCTGTACCTTCTCCTTTGTTTGGATTCATCTCTCTCTCCATCAGACAGGAAAACTTATCCAAATTCTTCCTTGAGTCTTCAGTCAAACAGTAAATGTACAGAAATCACCAGAACAAACTGTTTTTTCAAGAGGGCACTGTTTCCAGTTATCCAGAGAAAATACATTTTGTTACCCTTATTCTATTGCACAATCAAGGTGGCCACAATATATTACTATGCCATATTCCTCATAACAGATCGTTTTGTTTGGCTTCTTAAAGTAAGCAAATACATCATTTTTCTGGAAGTAGTCTAAATCACACAACTTTGTAAATATTAAAAAAACAAAAAAAAAAACCAGGGCTTCCCTGGTGGCTCAGTGGTAAAGAGTTCATCTGCCAATTCAGGAGACACAGGTTCAGTCCCTGCTCTGGGAAGATCCCACATGCCACAGAGCAACACAGCCAGTGCACCACCACTGTTGAGCTTATGCTCTAGAGCCCAGTGGCCACAACTACTGAGCCCATGGTCTGCAACTAATCAAGTCTGTGCACCCTACAACCGATGGCACACAACAGAAGCCAATGCAATGAGAATCCTGCACCCCGCAACTAGAAAGTAGCCTCCACTTGTTACAACTAGAGGAAAACCTCCAAGCAACAAAGACCCAGAATAGCCATAAATAAATAATTTTTTTAAAAAACCTTCAATGAAATCATTCCCCCACATAAAGTCAACTTTTTACAATTCATGCAATAAATTATTTATTTTAGAAACTGCTTTCATACAAAAAAAAAAAAAACCTAGACAGACTGCTGCTTAATAAAGCTACTTTAAAAGTAGGCTAATATAGGAAGAAAGCCATCCCTAAAATATCTTATTCATGTGTCTAGAAAAGAGTTTTAGAACTTCTTAAACAGAGGAAACTAATGATATATCACTGAATTATATATGTTCCTTTCTGAGTGAACTTCAGTGCATCTCGACTTCCATGGACTTCCATTCTCAGTAGCATCTTAGCCAATGTGGTTGAACAGAATGTAAAAGGAAACACAAAGATGTGTATAAGAGACAGGTTTTAGGTAATTTACTTATATTATTCTTCATGAAAAGCTTTTAAAATAGGTGCTTTACTTCTTCCCGTTTTGTGAATGAGGAGGAAACAAGCATGGAAGTGACAGGAAAAAGCAAAGCATAGTTTGCCTGGAAGGCTGATGTAAAATAGGGTGTCCCGTGAGAAATCTGCATCTTCTTTCAGTATTTTCCTTCCCATAAAGTGATTAGAGCATAGCTAAGTGGGAAGGTCCTTTGCTCAACTGGCTCTTCTACAATCAGAAGCCAAAACTTCCNCATTTTTACTATACACTTGAATCTGTTACACTGGAGAGTACAATGTCATTGTCGTTAAAGATAAGGAACCATTTTCTGGTTTAAAGAATCAATCTTTTAATAGTACAAACAAGAAAGTGCTATTCACAAACAAAATGCCATGAGAATTCAGAACCAAACCACAACGTTTCTAGCCGAGAGAATCCTAGATAAGGGGTATGATATTTTAGATTGTTATTCTCTAACTATATATCATCTTACCATCCCACAATAATTATTTTAACCTATATAAAATATGGTATTGTTTTATTAAAGTTGGGCTTAACCACGTGAGTTTCTTCAACCCACAGGATGTGAGTAGATGTGACACTAGCAAAACCGTTAAGTGTGCTTGCTTTTACATTTGTGCTGTTTCAAGTAGTCATTAGACCTGGTAAACAAGAGAGAGAGAAAATGCAAACTAAAGCAAACCTTAAAGCAGACACAGCCCAGCTCAGTTCAGTTCAGTTGCTCAGTCATGTCCGACTCTTTGCAACCCCATGGACTGCAGCACGCCAGGCCTCNTGACCACGTGAGTTTCTTCAACCCACAGGATGTGAGTAGATGTGACACTAGCAAAACCGCTAAGTGTGCTTGCTTTTACATTTGTGCTGTTTCAAGTAGTCATTAGACCTGGTAAACAAGAGAGAGAGAGAATCCAAACTAAAGCAAACCTTAAAGCAGACACAGCCCAGTTCAGTTCAGTTCAGTTGCTCAGTCGTGTCCGACTCTTTGCAACCCCATGGACTGCAGCACGCCAGGCCTCCCTGTCGATCACCAACTCCCAGAGTTTACTCAAACTCATGTCCATTGAGTCAATAATCTCCAACCATCTCATCCTCTGTCATCCCCTTCTCCTCTTGCCTTCAATCTTTCCCAGCATCAGGGCCTTTTCAAATGAGTCAGTTCTTCGCATCAGGTGGTCAAAGTATTGGAGTTTCAGCTTCAACATCAGTCCTTCCAATGAACATTCACAACTGATTTCCTTTAGGATGGACCGGTTGAATCTCCTTGCAGTCCAAGGGATTCTCAAGAGACTTCTCCAACACCACAATTCAAAAGCATCAATTCTTCAGTGCTTACCTTCCTTTATACTCCAACTCTCACATCCATACGTGGCTACTGGAAAAACCATAGCCTTGACTAGATGTACTTTTGCTGGCTAAGTAATGTCTGTCCTTTTTAATATACTGTCTAGGTTGGTCATAACTTTTTTCCCAAGGAGTAAGCATCTTTTAATTTCACATCTGCAGTGATTTTGGAGCCCCCCAAAATAAAGTCTGCCACTGTTTCCACTGTCCCTCATCTATTTGCCATGAAGTAATGGGACCAGATGCCATGATCTTTGTTTTCTGAATGTTGGATTTTAAGCCAACTTTTTACTCTCCTCTTTCACTTTCATCAAGAGGCTCTTTGGTTCTTCTTCACTTTCTGCCATAAGGTTGGGGTCATCTGCCTATCTGAGCTTACTGACATTTCTCCCAGCAATCTTGATTTCAGCTTGTGCTTCATCTATCCCAGCATTTCTCATGATGTACTTTGCATATAAGTTAAATAAGCAGGGTGACAATATACAGCCTTGA
>SJYA01008214.1:0-24693 GCA_006410615.1 Neotragus moschatus | reverse complement strand
TTTCAGCTGAAAGGAAGATGACTCAGGGGCCACAGTGGACCCCAAGCCAAGCGAGACCTCTGAGGAGTTGTACTTCCAAAGCTAACTAAGGAAAACTGGAAAGAGGAGGTCGTGGAGGACATAAGCTCTGCTGAGTGACAGGGCATTCATGAGCTGCTGGAGAGTCGACCAGAAGGTGAAATGGGGCTAAGTCTATGCACTGTGCCAGGACTTTGCTTTGCCCAGAGACTCCTAGACCAGGAGGCTGGCATGAGTCAAGTCAGTTGGTTTCATCTGGGTCTGGCACAGGTTGGGAAATTTGGCTTGACTGAGCCTCAGTCTCCTGAGCTATGTGGTCCTTCTGAGTAAAGCTTTTGTCTGCTATGAGAGTCTCATTTGTGGTGGCCTCCACTCTGATATTCCAGGTTTGGGGCTGGGACACTGGTCAGAGGCTTGATGGGATGGAAAGAAAGGATGGGGGCCATGGATGCGAGAAATCCAACTCTTCTCCACCCCAGGAGTTGTCTTATAGGGAAACAGAAAGAAATTAAGTCAGGGGCCAAGAACCTACCCCTGGGAGCCATAGAAGTTCAGTGACCAGGAAGTAAGCCCTTCTTCTGCCTGCATCCCCATGGTCCCTGGGTTCTCACCCTTCTCCCTTTGGGTGCTGGCTAAGAGAAATTGAGACTGGGAACGGAACCTTGGGTAGGGGGCATTCACCAACCTGTCGCTGTTCATGTAATGCTGGGGTGGCAGACCTGGCGCCCTCAGGACTAGGGTGAGGGGTGGGGGGTGGAGGGGCTTGTGCTCCCGCTCTTCTTGCTTCCAGGAGGAGCAACAGCTCCGGGCGGGGTCGGGGACGGTGGCGGACTAGTGTGGCCTGAGGGAGGTGTCCAGACACCAGGTGTGCGACTAGGCCACTTCCCCCTCCAGCTTCCTGGAAGCCGGATCTTACCTGTTCTTACCTGTAGGGTTGCCCAGGGTATCAGAGGAATTCGTATCAGAAGCTTTTAGCAGCAGCAGCAGCAGAACCAGCGATAGAAGCGGAGGCGGCGGCGGCGGCGCCTGGAAGCTCGCCATTCTTGCGTGAGGAGAGGGGGAAAGATGGGCTCCGCACAGGTGTGTGGCCAGGTGCCCGCTCTTTACACATGCGCGCCCCCTGCTGTCGGCGCGCGGCACTGTTCAGGGCCGAGGCGGAGGAGGGGCCTCCGGACGCAGGGCGTTTGAGGGGCGCTACTGTTCGCCAGGGCTGATATTCCTGACTTACCCCCATCACCTCTCCTAACAAACCCTCTTGGTTCATGACCCCAAAGCCTACACTCTGCCTGTTCCCTCAGGGGACTTCCCAAGTGGCGCTAGCGGTAAAGAATCCGCCTGCCAATGCGGGAGACGCAAGAGACTACAGGTTCGATCCCTGGGTCGGGAAGATCCCCTNACAAACCCTCTTGGTTCATGACCCCAAAGCCTACACTCTGCCTGTTCCCTCAGGGGACTTCCCAAGTGGCGCTAGCGGTAAAGAATCCGCCTGCCAATGCGGGAGACGCAAGAGACTACAGGTTCGATCCCTGGGTCGGGAAGATCCCCTGGAGGAGGGCATGGCAACCCACTCCAATATTCTTGCCTGGAGAATCCCATGGACAGAGGCGCCTGGTGGTCCGTGGGGTCAGTTGGACACGACTCAAGTGACTTAGCATGCACACACGTCTCTCCAGGACACCCTTGCCCCTCCTAGCTTCCACTGAAGCCCCCACCACTCTGCTGCCCCTCTGTGCCTTTCCCAAGTCCATGCTGAATCACCCCCGTGCCCTTCTGCTTGGCCAGGCTGCCCCTCTGGGTGCCCCCAGGCCCCTCCCTCTGCCATGTCCCTGATCCCACCTGCATCCAGCTCTCTCTCACCTAGACTGGGGCCCCTTGAGGGTGGCCCAGCATCCCCCCAAGTCAGGATATGGCTGGAAGCCTCTAGGATTTTCTAGGAACAAGGGCCTCATGGTGGCCATTCCAAGTCAGGCCCCCCAGACAATGGCTTCTGGGGTGCTTCCGTCCACAACTGACTGGACGCCACCTGGCTTGCCCTGGATGAATATGGTGGCACATGTGAGTGCAGGCTGGCTGCCCTGACCTCCGCGGAAGGCTTAGGGTCCCGATGCCAGGCACAGACCCCAGGTGCTTGCGGCGTGGCTGAAAGTTTTGGACCCCTCCGGTCCAGGATGTGCTAGGTCCCCCAGATTTCCACCCCACACCATGCCTGAGACGCCCACACGCACAGGAGGCCAAGACCCAGGCTGTGGAGGGCTTTATTCATGAAACCCAGAGAGCCATGTGGCCCCTCCCCTGCCATCCCCCCACCAGTAAGCCAAGGTCCTAGACACCAGGCCACTGCGTGTGTCGCGAGTTGTCCCACACCGCTGGCCCCAGGAGCGCGTCCGTGGTGAGGGAGGCCCGGGTGCTGCGGCCGCGCCAGGTGGCTTGAAGCATCTTGGCTGCTTCCTGTTGCTGCTTCAGCCGACGCCGCACAACGAAGCCCCTCCAGGCAGACTGGATGGCCATGGCCGCCTTGGCCTGATGATGGGCTTGCCGAAGGCTCTGGGAGGTTGACTGGCTCAGGCAGCCCCGTGGCACACTGGCCTGGCTGGCAGCACCCTGGCCCGTGCCATGCACCACCCGGGTGGGCAGGGTGTGGCCGCACGTGTGGCATGTGCGGGGGCTGGAACCCACAAGCATCACCACGCTGGGTGGGCTTCCTAGCCCGGAGGTCAGTGACTGGCAGAGAGCACAGACATGTGGCTGGCAGGACTGGAAGCAGCGGTGGTCAGACGTCGTCCTAGCTCCACTGCTGGTCTTAGCCCATACATTCTGCAGCAGCATTTGCTGGGTGCGGCTCTGGCGAATGACGAAGCCTCTCCACGCAGCCTGGATGGTGGTGGCAGCTCGGCAGAGGCGGGCCAGGTCCCGCCGCACACGGTAGCCACGCCAGGCAGCTTGGATGATGATGGCCCACTGGTGCCACACCCTGATGGTACGGCGCACCAGGAAGCCACGTGCGCACGCCTGGATAATGACCACCGCGTGGGTGATTATCTTCTCTACAGCCTGCACGGACGCCACCAGCTCCCTCGGCTGTCTGGGGTCCACCGCTGCCTTGCTGCCCACGACGTCCCACGGCACAGTGCCCCTGGCTGGCTCCCAAGCGCCGCCAGGGGCCACGGTGCTGCCCCTGGGCCCAACTGCTACGCTGGGGATGGTAGAATTCCACGCTTGGCCACCAGACATGGCAGTGTCCTCCGGGCCCTGGAGTACAGCGGGAGTCAGGGACGCCCCGAGACCGTCAGCAGGGGTCAGGGACGCCCCGAGACCGTCAGCGGGGGTCAGGGACGCCCCGAGACCGTCAGCCGGGGTCAGGGACGCCCCGAGACCGTCAGCCGGGGTCAGGGACGCCCCGAGACCGTCAGCCGGGGTCAGGGACGCCCCAAGATGGTCAGCCGGGGTCAGGGATGCCCTGAGGCTGTCTGCCGGGGTCAGGGACGCCCCGAGACTGTCAGCCGGAGTCAGGGACGCCCCTAGATGGTCAGCCGGAGTCAGGGATGCCCCTAGATGGTCAGCCGGAGTCAGGGACGCCGCTGGAGTAAGGGACGCCCCTAGATGGTCAGCCGGAGTCAGGGACGCCCCAAGATGGTCAGCTGGAGTCAGGGACGCCCCGAGACTGTCTGCTGGAGTCAAGGACGCCCCGAGACTCTCAGCAGGAGTCACAGAAGTTCCAAGAATGTCAGTGGGAGTCGTGGATGCCCTGAGACTCTCTGCAGGAGCCACAAAGCTAAGGGAAATTGGAGACGCCTGCGGCAACTCCTGCTTAAAAAGGGGCCGCCGAGAACCCCTCGGGGAGGACTCATAACCCAGAGACACCCTCCGAATCCCTGNAGAAGTTCCAAGAATGTCAGTGGGAGTCGTGGATGCCCTGAGACTCTCTGCAGGAGCCACAAAGCTAAGGGAAATTGGAGACGCCTGCGGCAACTCCTGCTTAAAAAGGGGCCGCCGAGAACCCCTCGGGGAGGACTCATAACCCAGAGACACCCTCCGAATCCCTGGGCTCAGCTTAGAGTTGGTCATGTCATGCGCCAGCTGATCTGTGTGGATTATTGGCGTTAAGGCTGGTGGTGTACCCAGGGAATGTTTAGGAAATTTCTCCAAGGACTTGGGGGCATCCTGCTGCTCCTGACCAGAGGGCACAGTCCCAGCTGCAGAACTATCTGGCTTTTCTGGTACAGAAATAGCATGCATGGACCTGAAGGATGTTCTAGGGTGAAGGGGCCCGTGGCCATTCTGAACCACACCGCCAGCCGCTGTCTTCTGGGGTGCGCTGGGAATGGCTTCCTTCTGGAAACCACTGTACATCATCTTTCTAATCAGGGATGGATGAGGTGAAACATGTGGCTGTGACCTCCGGGAAGTTCTTGGGGTCCCCGTCCAAGCCACAGACCCTGGGTGCAAACCGGTGGCTGCAGTATTGTCATGGGTCGGTTTGGGTGACCCTGAGACTCCAGTAGAAGCTATGATCCCACGGGACTCATGAGTCACTGAGGGGCTCTGGGGCATTATATGAGCCACCAAAGCCTTTTGATAAGCCGAGGGGCTTTGGAGTGTAGTGTGAGAGCTTGGCGTCTGCGGGCGAGCCAGTGGGGCCCCAGTGCCCTTGGTGGGCACCGTCTGCACACTGGGGCTAGCAGCCACAGTGTGCGAACCAAGGGCCACCAAATTGGTCTCTGACCTCTGCTGCAGGGTTGGGGTGCCACTACTGACCGTGGAGGGCTTAGCAAGATTCGGGGACTGGGGCAGGACAGAGGCCACACTGCTGGGCATTGACTTAGCTTGGCCAGGAGCTACCTTCTCCAATAGCGGCCTCTGGTCTTTGGGAAGAGCCTCATTCTCTACAGGGAATTCTTGGCTGTGGTCAGTGTCTATTGCCAGGGGACTATGGTATATCCATGGGGTTGCCTCAAGGACTTCGGACCCCTGCCTGGATATGGACCCCTGGGGAGGAGCCCTGTCTGGGTCCTCTGGTCTCATCACAGTTTTGGGATCTGTGGTCTCAAATGCTGTCATCACCCCAAGAGCCTGGTTCAACTGTGAGGCTCTTTGCAGAACCGAAGGCACTTGGTATATTGCACCGGCCGTGTCAGGAGCTTCCTGGAGGGGAGCTTGAGCCAGGCCAGGGGGGTGGGATGCCTGCAAGATGGCTGTGGAACCTTCACCTGCCAGGCCTCCATGGTATGGACGAGGAGAAATTCCAATCAGCAGGGACCCCTGGGGAAGGCTCGGGGCCACGCCTCCGACCGTGGAGGGTGGACTGGCTGTACTAGCCATGGGCTCCAGAACTAGGTTCTGACTCAGTCCCCCAGGCACAGCTGCTGTGTCCACAGTAGAGTTCACAGGACAAGGAGGGATTCTGGAGTCCACTGCACCTGCCACTGAATCTAAGCGCAGGTCTGGAGCAATTAGACTAGCTGACGGTTTCACCGAGAGACCTTGCTTCTTCTCATCAGTGCCAGATGCTGCAATCAGACTGGGGGACACTGAAGTCGCCACAGAACTCATAGGCACAGTTCTGGCCATGCCAGTTGTCCCAGACCCTGGAGGAAGGCCCTGGGCTACAGTGCTGGTCGTGGGATCTAGAGCAAGGCCCTGGCCCATGCCACCGATCACAGACCCTGGGGGAAGACTCAGGCCCACGCCACCGATCACAGACCCTGGGGGGAGGCCCAGGCCCAAACCACCGATCACAGACCCTGGGGGAAGACTCAGGCCCACGCCACCGATCACAGACCCTGGGGGGAGGCCCAGGCCCACGCCACCAATCACAGACCCTGGGGGGAGGCCCTGGCCCAAACCACTGATCATGGACCCTGGGGGAAGGCCCTGGGCTACAGCGCTGGTCATGGGATCTACAGCAAGGCCCTGACCCATGCCACCGATCACAGGCCCTAGGGGAAGGCCCTGGCCCACGCCACCGATCACGGACCCTGGGGGAAGACTCAGGCCCACGCCACTGATCATGGACCCTGGGGGAAGAGTATGGACTACACCATTGACCACATAACCTGGTGGAAGGCTGGGGGCTACACAACTCAGTATGGGCCCTGGAGGAAGGCTCTGGCCCACGCCTCTGATCATGGACCCTGGGGGGAGACTAGAGGCCATGCCACCGGCTATAGAACCTGGGGCCACAGTTGTGGTCATCCGACCTGCTATAGAACCTGGCACCACAGCACTGGGCATGGCCACCGCAGGCTCCTGGCTGATAACATTGGCTTGTTGGTAACTGCTGGAGATTGTGGACACAGGAGGACACCGGTGGTCCAGAGATCCTGGAAGATCCACGCTGACCTGAGATATGCTGGGGCCCACACTGGTCACGGAAAACTTAGACGAACTCACACCCAGTCTACCGGACGTTGAAGCCTGAGAGAAGCCAGCAGCCACCCTGGCCGATTGATGAGTCAAAGGGGCAGCAGCCACAGAGGCACGGGATGTCATGGGAGCCATGCCCCTGCTCCTCTGAGATTGGCTTGGGCCCGTAGTAGTAGCCACACTCCTCTGGGCCACATTCCTTGATCTGCCAGGGGACACAGGTACCTGAGACATACTTAGGTACATGCCAGTAGCCAGAGTCCCCCGAGACACATCGGGGAGCATGTCGGAGGCTATGGCATCCTGGGATCTGCTCACAGACATGTCCCTGAACAGAGACACACTGGCTTCCTGGCCTAGATAAGAGTCCTCCCCACTGGCCACAGGNGACACAGGTACCTGAGACATACTTAGGTACATGCCAGTAGCCAGAGTCCCCCGAGACACATCGGGGAGCATGTCGGAGGCTATGGCATCCTGGGATCTGCTCACAGACATGTCCCTGAACAGAGACACACTGGCTTCCTGGCCTAGATAAGAGTCCTCCCCACTGGCCACAGGTGCCTGGTACAGGTTTGGAGCTGAAACAATGACAGAAGGTTGTTCAGTTACTCTTGGGTGCCTCCCACCAATACCAGGCAGCTGATGAAAGCCCAGGGCTACCTCGCTGAACTCAGAGGCCTGGGGATGCGGGGCCACCCCTCTAACCATCAGAGGATCTTGACGTGAGTCCACCCTAGCAGACACGGCTGGCTGGCTCAGACCCTGGCCCACGCCATTAGCCACTGGTGTGTATGGGACACTCGAGGTGACTTCAATGGCTAATGATGAATAATGCTGACTGGGAGCCACTGCATTCACCCTTGATGATGGTAAATTTGGACTCACCCTAGGGGCCCAACTCGGCTGACTCATAGCATAGCCTGCACTGCTGATCACAGGTAGCTGGGCCAGGCTGGGGGTCCCCCTAGTGGCCACAGATGGCTGGGCTAGGCGGGGGGCCACCACACAAGTCATAGAAGGCTGGCCTAAGCTAGGAGCCATCCCACTGGTAAAAGATAGCTGGGTTTGGCAGGGATCAGATACTCCAAAGGTCAAAGATGGGTGGCTTAGGCTAGGGGCCACCCCGGTGGTCATAGGTGACTGGGCTAGACTGGGCTCTACCCTAGAAATCTTAGATGCCTGGGCTAGACTGGGGATGACCCCACCAGTCACAGATGTCTGGGTTAAGCCGTGGGCCACTCCACTAGTCACAGGTGGCTGGGCTAGGCTAGGGGCCACCCTAGTAGTCACAGTTGGCTGGGCAAGGCTGGGGATCATCCCAGTGGTCGCAGGTGATTGGGCAAGTATGGGGGTTGCCCCACTAGTCACAGGTGGCTGGCTGAGCTTGGGGGCCACCCCACTGGTCACAGGTGGCTGGGCAAGTGTGGGGGTCACCCCTTTGGTCATAGATGGCTGGGGTAGGGTCAGGGCCAGTCTGTAGGCCATCAATGGCTGTGAAAAGCTGGGAACCACCCCCTCAACCATCAGTGGCTGGCCTAGGCTGAGGGACTCCTTCTTGGTCCTGGACATCTGGCCTAAGCTGGGAGTCACCTTATTGACCACCGATGGCTCAGATAGGCTGCTGGTCATTCTACTGGCCATAGAGAGCTGGCCTGAATTTGAGGCCACCTTACTGGCTACTATAGGCTGGGAGAGGCATGAGGTCAACCTACCAGCCACAGACGGCTGCTGATAGACAGTAGGGACCACGTTACTCAATGATAAACTTCTGGTCAACACCGTCCCATAGGGTGCCTGGGACAAAGTCTCCTTCAGATTCATGGAGCTCTGATCTGAGGACATGTCTTCCTCGTCCTCTGAGTCCCAGTGGACACTCAGCGTCATGCGACTGGCCAGTGAGCTATGATGTAGAATGGGGATCAGCTCTGGGCCTGCAGAAGACTGGTCATGGAGGCTTGGGGCCAGGCGCCTGTGACCTGCTCCCTCAGTCTCTCCCACGCTGCTGGGCCCCTGGGACCTCTCTATGGCCTCTGCAGAGAGGAGAGCTTCTAGATCAAAGTCCCTGTCCACGCTGGCTTCCCAGGGCTCCTCCTCCACCAGGTCAACAGCAGCCATACTGGCCATAGACGTGGTGGAAAGGCTGAGTGAGCTGCAGCTGCGCAGCGAGCTCTGAGAATTGCTCATATTCAGGCCGTAGTCTGTGGAGCCCTGGGAGAAGCTTCTGGACAGGTCATTGTCTGGACCTTGTGGCATATTGGCCGCCAGTTCACTAAGTACATGGCCAGTTATCCGCCCCTGTAGGCCATGTGCCCTGGAAAGGCTATCCCGTGTTTGATTCTTCTCCTTCCCAGGGATGGCTGTTCGGGAAAGGGTAGGTGTCAGCTTATTGCCTGGGGAGGCTTGGAACAGACCAGGATCCACCTGATCCCGTCGCTTGGGCGCCCAGCAGCGACCAGGAGCCACGGAGCTGGGCAAGGGACGTGGGGTTATGACGCAGGCCTTGGGGGCATGCAGTTGTGCCTTGCTCACCGTGGCGGCCTGTGGCGGAGCTGGGCTCGCCTCTTTGGTCATCGGCCTAGGGCCCTTGCAGGCTCGTTTATGATTCGGGGACCGAGTTCTCTGCATGGTCTCCTTGGGGACCACAGGTAGCTGTTGCGGAACTCTGGCCCCTTGGGGCTGGCCCCCTCTGGGGGGTACCCTGCTGATCCCCGAGGGCTGACACCAGCAAACAGNGGTCATCGGCCTAGGGCCCTTGCAGGCTCGTTTATGATTCGGGGACCGAGTTCTCTGCATGGTCTCCTTGGGGACCACAGGTAGCTGTTGCGGAACTCTGGCCCCTTGGGGCTGGCCCCCTCTGGGGGGTACCCTGCTGATCCCCGAGGGCTGACACCAGCAAACAGACCCCCCATAGTTGGCGGCACAGCTGTGGGAGTGGGTGCCCCTCCCATGACCTGTGGTGCTGGGAAGCTTGCCTGGTGCTAACCTGCACTCCCCCGGAGATGCCCTTGTGTGGGGGGCCACCCTGCTGACCTCGTGTGGACTGTGGGTGCTTGTGGTTGAGCTGCCAGTGGCCAGTGACGGCTGGCTGGTGCTCGGGCCCACGCCATTAGCAAGGAGTGGCTGCGGCTGCCACAGACTGGAGGACGGCTGCTGGCGGGGCATGTTGGGCGAGTTGGGGTCCACATCACTCACCATTGGGCCGAGAGCTGTTGCCAATTCACTCACCCTGGGGTGCAGGCACACTCTTTCCTCACAGAACTTGGGGGTCAGGTACAGATTTAAGGGGCTTCGGCTGGGTCCCGTCTCCCATGACAGAGTGGGACCCGGGGCAGAAATCGGGGGATACTGGTGAATGGTGATCACCCCAGCAATCAAGGAGGCACCCACAGAGACCACGGATGAGCAGGGTGTCCCCCTGAGCATAGCCCCATCCCCCCTCTCTTCCAAGAGCCCGGAGGGCCAGCCTGTGACAAAATCCTCCCAGGCCCCACCCCAGGGAACCCTAACCTTGCTGGGCTGTAGTCTCCTGGGGCCCAGGGTGGGCCCCCACACGGCCGACAGGCTCCCCCTGCAGTCCACCTCCACGGGGGCTGGCATCACAGTCATCCCACTTCCCACCGTTTTTGAGGTAGCCTTGGGGAGGCCGACTCCAGACCTCAGGGCTGCCTGAGAGAGAGATTGGCTGAGGACTGCACCCAGCTCACCCTGACATAGGGCTTGGCTCAAGGTGGCGCGCTCCTCCTCCGTCAGGGCCTTGCTAAGCACGTCTGCCAGTCTGCTCTGAATGGCCTTAGTGAGCTCGCCCCGGGACAGTGCGCGGGACAGGCTGGTGCCCAGCTCGCCCCAGGAGAGTGCCTTCACCAGCACCGTGCCCAGGATGCCCTGGGGCAAGGCCTTGGCCATCGTGGCTCCCAAGACTTCTTTGGACAGGGCCTGGTTCAGGGCCGCCCTCACTTCCCCCTGGGAGAGGGCTTTGGCCAGCAAGGTGCGGAGGTCCTCCTGGGAGCCCAGCACGGCGGCCAGCTCAGCACACAGGGAGGCGAGTTGGGAGGCTGCTAGCTCCTCCTGGCTGGGCGGGGGTGCGCTGGTGGTTGATGGCTGGGCCCGGGCAGCCCTGCTGTCCCCCCAGGATTCAGCGTTGCATGTGGTGTGGCCAGCAGAGGCCAGCAGAGGCACCAGCATGTTCTGGGTCTCAGAGGCCCCCTGGTGCAGGCCCAGGGTGGCCTTGCCCTGCACGTAGCTGTGGGATTGGAGCTGGGTCAGTAGTCTGTCTTCTGGCTTGGCTCGGGGCAGAGCACCAATGTGCTGGCAGGGCTGGGTGGAAGCCTTGAAGCCCACCAGGAGTGGCTGCGACTGTGTCTTGCTGCTGAGTTCAGCAGCCTGGTGGGCTGCATAGAGGCTCTTAGCTGTATCTGTGACCAGCTGGGCCTGGGACTGCGCCTTGGTCAGTCCGGTGGGAAGATGCCCTTGGGACTGTACCTTGATCACTGCTGTGGTCAGCTGTGCCTGGGACTGCGCCTTCATCAACTTGGCGGGCAGGTGTGCCTGGGATGGCGTCTTAGACAGACACACGCTCAGGTGTGGTTGGGCCACGGCTGCTGGGGGTTGGGCTGGTGGATGTCCTTGGCCCTGGGCCTTGGTCAACTTGGCAGACACGTGCTCCTGGGGCAGGGCCTTAGTCAGCTCGGCCAGCAGATGGGCCTGAGGCAAGCCTGTGGTTGAACAAGGGGCCAGTTGCGCTTGAGGCAGACATGTGCTCAGAGGCGCCCCAGTGGTTCTCGCAGGCCCATACAGCTGGGATTGAACCTTCAAGACATCCGTCCTCGGATGTGCCCGCTTGTTCCTGTCATTGGCCACTTTTGCCCAGGTCAGATCCCCGGGCATTTCCGTGGCCATACTGGTGTCAGACGTGGTTTCTGTCTTCCCTTGTTTCTGGGAGAAGGCCTTGATTTTCTCGCCTTCCAAAGGAGGCCTGGCTGGAGGCTTGGGAGCCCCAGGCCCCAGATGCGATGGGGGAAAGCATTCCACTTTTCTCTCTGTCAAGTATGAGCGGGACGAGACCTTGGCAGCCCCTGTCGCCTGTCTCACGTTCACTGCGACCCTGGCCTTTGGTCCACTTAGACACGTGTGGGATGAGGTGTCAGAAATTCCAGCTGTCGCCGCTGCTGAAAATGGAAGTTTGAGGTTTCCAGCTGCTGAAGGCGGCAGGCACAGGGTTTTGAGGATGGTGGCCACTGAGCGTAACTGAGCTGGAGTCTTGGTGATCATGGCCCCCAGGCGCGTCTGGGGAGGAGCGGTTTTCGCCACTGTGGCTCCTTGGAGCATCTGATGAGATGGGGTCTTGGTCATTGTAGCCGCCTGACACGTCTGCAGTGGGGTCTTGGTCCCTATGGGTGCTGGGCGCGTCTGGGGTGGGAACTTGGTCGGCAAGGGCACTGCACAGGCCTGGGGCGGGACTTTGGTCACTGTGGCCGCAGGCCGTGCCTGAGTTGGAGACTTGGTCATTGAGGCCAGCAGGCAGAACTGGGGTGGGGCCTTCGTCATCGTGGCCTTTGCTGGTCGTGTCTGGGGTGTGGTGTTGGTCATGGAGGCTGTTGGTTGCATTGGGGCTGGGGTCTTGGTCCCTTGGGTCACCGGGCAGGACTGGGGTGAGGTTTTGGTGATGGTTATCATGGGCACTGGGCATGGCTGGGGTTGGATCTTACTCATCATGGCTGCCAGGCATGACTGGAGTGGGGTCTTGGTTGCTGTGGCTGGTGGACACGTCTGAGGTGGAATCTTGGCCACTGGGGCTGGGGGGTATAGCTGGGGTGGGGCCTTGGTTACTGTGACAGTTGGCATTGGGCATGGCTGGGGGAGGGTCTTGTTCATCACGGCTGCCAAGCACGACTGGAGCGGAGTCTTGATCACGGTGGCCGCTGGGCACGTCTGGGCCGCAGTCTTGGTCGTGGGGGCTGCTGGGTACGTCTGCGGTGGAATCCTGGCCATTGCAGCTGCCAGGTACATCTGGGGTGAGGTCTTGGCTATTGTTACCATGGGCGCTGGGCAAGGCTGGGGCAAGGTCTTGGCTATCGTGGCTGCCGGGTACATCTGGAAGGGAGTCTTGGTCGTGGTCGTAGTGGGCCCTGGCTGGGAGAGGGTCTTGTTTATCGCAGGTGCTGGGCCTGACTGAGGTAGCATTCTGAGGACCTCTGCTTCCATGGGGGCCTGGGTTTGGGTCCTGAATTGTCCTTGCACTGCCTGGGCGCACCTTCCAGATGGCAGTGGCCCCGCAGCTCCTGCCTTGTTGGCTCTGGCAGTTATTTGCTTGGTCTTAATTGTGTCCCCTTCTACTTGGACAAGGCAGGTACTCCTGACGGTTCTTGTCATCAGGCATGGGCGGCACTTTGCATCGAGACTCACGGGACATGGAAGTTTGATGGCGACTGTCTGGTGTGGCAGGAAGGTGATGCTAGGGCCTCCAGCAGAGCACGTCCCAGGCGGTGACATGCCCTGGGACTGCAGCAAGGCCAGTTGGTGGGTATAAGCGGCCAGGCTGTCGGAGGAAGGGAACTGGGTCTCCTTGCTCACCATGGTGGGCTGGGCTAGAAGGGACTTGCCCTTTTCCGGATGCTGGAACCGCACCTGCTGGGGCGGGTGGTAAGGGATGTCCCCCTCCTCCACCTTCGCTTTTTTCTCCATCGTCCTGCCAGACCGGAGGAGGCGCCTAGTGTTGAAGCGTCGCCAGGCCTCCTGGATGGCCTTGGCCGCCATCATCTGGGAGATGAGCTTTTGCCGGAGGCGGTACCCCCTCCAGTTGGCTTGAATGAGGGTGGCTGCGCGGGACAGCATCATGTCCATTTCATCCACCAGGACATTCCTGAAGGCCTGGCTCTCCACCACAGCCCGGAGGCGAGGGACACGACGAGCCACCGTCTTGTCCTTGTCAGGCTGCTCCAGAAGGGTCTCCTTGGAGGCAGGTGGTTCACTCTGGGGCTGGGGATGCAGTGTTCCCGGTTTGTCTTGGAGATTGGGATCAGGCTGATAGGAGCTCTGCCCACTGGGTGACACCTGTAGCTGTGAACACAGTGTCCCCATTCTATCTTGGAAATTGGGGATGGACTGATAGGAGCTCTGCCCACTGGGTGACGCCTGTCGCTGTGTTGCTTGCTGCATTGTCTTGGTTCCTAGGCGGGTCAGCTCTGCCTGTGGGGGGCAGTAGGGAGGTGGTCAGGGAGCAGCGTCATGCAAGACACAGGCCTCCTGGCTGGGGTGGGTACTCACCCCCCAGAACCTACATGTTCTTGTTCCTGGTACCTTGCAATCTTCCTCCTCTCCTTGGCAGGAACTCCTTCCCAGTCACATGCCCGGGTGGCCTTTCCTACCCAGGCCACATCATCCTGTGACTACTTCGACATCAGCACACAGGGCACATTCTCACCTGAGCGCCTGTGACCACCTACCTGTTCTTCAACTTCCCTCTATATCTGGAACATAGTATAAGGACAGCACTGATCATACTGTTTTGGAAATATCCTGCCTGTGTGTGTGTGCATGGTATTATTGGCTTTTTCCCACTGACTGATGGTATTCTGAATTCTTAGATGGTGGGAACCGAGCCTGACTCATTTCTGTGGCCCCATCTCAGTCACAGGGCCTGGGCTCCCAGTTGTGAAAAGGTAGATGTTCTGAATGGCTAGCCTGGCTGTAAATGAGTAGGGAAGCAGATCGAAGGTTGGATGGAGAGATGGATGACTAGATCCTGAGTGGATAAATTCGTGGACGAATGAATATTGGATGGGTTGGAGGAACAGATAAAAGAGGCTGGGTTGAAAATGGGTGAGTAAATGAAGTTGACGAATGAATTGGCAAACAGATCAGTAAATAAGGAAATGGATACATGGATGGATGGATGGATGGATGAGAGGGTAAACAGATAAATGGATGGGTGTCTGGGCAGCAGGATAATTGGACAGATGGAGGGATGGAGGACAGATGAGTGGGTGAGTGAATAGGTGGAGTATGAGTAGACAAATGAGTGAGTGATGAAGAAAGGTAAGGAACTGGTAAAGAGATCAATGAAAAGGAGGTGGAATGATGAATGACTGGGTGGATCAGAGAATAGATGGGGGATAACATAGATGATGGGTAGATCAATGACAGATGGGTACAGGAAAAGTGAAGAGGTGACTAGATTTCAGAAGTACCCTGGTGCAGAGTATTCAGACACTCCAGGCAGCCCTGGAACATAAGACACTTACTTTACAGGAGTCCCCCCCTTCTGGCTGGGACCACAGACTTCATACCTTGGAAGCTCATAGAGTTGGAGGAGAAGCAGGAGAAGAAGGTGCAATCTCGGAAGCCAGCTTGCAAGAAGCAGCAGCCTTCAGCTCTCCATCCCACGCAATGTGCAGCAACACTGCCCTGGGCTGACTCTGTCCCCAAGACCAAAATGAAGAGATGTTAAAACCAAACACACACACACACACACACACAAACTAAATTCTATTTAAAAAACCTTTTTTTTTTTTTTACTGCAAAGTTCACTTATTCAGAGGTAAAACTAGAGAAATAACAGTCAGGTCAAAGAGTAGGGTAAAGCCACCATCAAAAATTGCTATTTTGGAACCTGGAAGGTGTGGGGGAAAATTGGCATTTGGGGTAACTTCCCTGGTGATTTAGTAGCTACTGTAGTCGCTAACTCTCGTGTCCAGTAGAGGGGACCTGGGTTCAATCCCTGGCTGGGGACTAGATCCTAAATGCCACAACTAAGTCTTGGTGCATCCAGATAAATACATAAATCTTTTTTTTTTAAATTGGCATTTTGGCTATAACTGTCAGTGAATATCCTCCATGTTCATGTCTTTGGATTAACAGTGAAACATCAAAAACAAAGAATTTTAAGTCCAAAAAATGAATGTGCAAGGAAGTTTATTCCATTTTTTAAAAATTTTTTCTTGAAACATAGTTGATTTACAATGTTGTATTAGTTTCCAGTATATAGCAAAGTGATTCAGTTATATATACATATCTATATTCCTTCTTAAAATATTTATTTGTGCTATTTTATTTATTTAGCTGCACCAGGTCTTATCTGCGGCAGGTAGGAACTTTAGCTGCAGCATATGGGATTTAGTTCCCTGACTAGGGATTGAAACCAGATCCCTTGCACTGGAAGCTTGGAGTCTGAGCCCCTGGACCATGAGGAAAGGCACATATATATTCCTTTTTTACATTCTCTTTCATTATAGGTTATTACAAGATATTGAGCATAGTTTCCTGTGTTATCTTATAGGTCCGTCTGGTTATAGATTTGATATGTAACCAGTGTTATTTTGTACCTAAAAAAAAAAAAAATGGAAATAACCAAAAAGGTGATTGCTAGGGGGTCAGTTAACAAGTGCATAAAGAAGGGTACTCGAGGATGTTCATCACTGTATTATTTATGAGAGTCAAAACTGAAACAACAGTGCTTAACAGCAGGGAGGTGGCTTAAATGCAGGAGGCCCAGGTTCAATCCCTGGTCAGAGAACTAGATCCCACAAGCCACAGCTAAAATTTCTCATGACTCAGTCAAGACTGAAGATCCTGCATTCTGCAACTAAAATATGGCACAGCCAAATAATATTTTTTAAAAAGAAAAAAAAGGGTTTAAAAAAAGAAATGGTGTCCAGATCCACAAGAACAGGCAAAATTTAAAAGGTAAACAAGTTACAACCACTTGGATCCATATCTTGAAGACAACTCATCAATTCCACTGAGATGAATATACTTAGGAGGTTCCAGTGTTTATACTCTCCCCAAACCAGAAACCATACAAATGTCCATCAACAGAATAATGAGTAAGTCAACTGTATATCCATCAATATATTAATATAAGTGAATAGAATTAAAAATATTGACCTATTTATAAATCAAAGGATCCTCTTTGACATGTCAGTGAGAAAGCAGTCAACAGTAGAGAGGAACCTCACGTACGTTGTTTTGAGAGAAAGAAACTGAGCATAAAAGACGACAAATTGGTTACTCCGGTTATAGGCCATATGAAAGGGAAGAGAAGAAATTAAACTCTGCTGTTAAAAGGCTGGACAGGGCTTCCCTGGTTAAAAATCCACCTTGAAAGGTNGGCCTGGCTCTCCACCACAGCCCGGAGGCGAGGGACACGACGAGCCACCGTCTTGTCCTTGTCAGGCTGCTCCAGAAGGGTCTCCTTGGAGGCAGGTGGTTCACTCTGGGGCTGGGGATGCAGTGTTCCCGGTTTGTCTTGGAGATTGGGATCAGGCTGATAGGAGCTCTGCCCACTGGGTGACACCTGTAGCTGTGAACACAGTGTCCCCATTCTATCTTGGAAATTGGGGATGGACTGATAGGAGCTCTGCCCACTGGGTGACGCCTGTCGCTGTGTTGCTTGCTGCATTGTCTTGGTTCCTAGGCGGGTCAGCTCTGCCTGTGGGGGGCAGTAGGGAGGTGGTCAGGGAGCAGCGTCATGCAAGACACAGGCCTCCTGGCTGGGGTGGGTACTCACCCCCCAGAACCTACATGTTCTTGTTCCTGGTACCTTGCAATCTTCCTCCTCTCCTTGGCAGGAACTCCTTCCCAGTCACATGCCCGGGTGGCCTTTCCTACCCAGGCCACATCATCCTGTGACTACTTCGACATCAGCACACAGGGCACATTCTCACCTGAGCGCCTGTGACCACCTACCTGTTCTTCAACTTCCCTCTATATCTGGAACATAGTATAAGGACAGCACTGATCATACTGTTTTGGAAATATCCTGCCTGTGTGTGTGTGCATGGTATTATTGGCTTTTTCCCACTGACTGATGGTATTCTGAATTCTTAGATGGTGGGAACCGAGCCTGACTCATTTCTGTGGCCCCATCTCAGTCACAGGGCCTGGGCTCCCAGTTGTGAAAAGGTAGATGTTCTGAATGGCTAGCCTGGCTGTAAATGAGTAGGGAAGCAGATCGAAGGTTGGATGGAGAGATGGATGACTAGATCCTGAGTGGATAAATTCGTGGACGAATGAATATTGGATGGGTTGGAGGAACAGATAAAAGAGGCTGGGTTGAAAATGGGTGAGTAAATGAAGTTGACGAATGAATTGGCAAACAGATCAGTAAATAAGGAAATGGATACATGGATGGATGGATGGATGGATGAGAGGGTAAACAGATAAATGGATGGGTGTCTGGGCAGCAGGATAATTGGACAGATGGAGGGATGGAGGACAGATGAGTGGGTGAGTGAATAGGTGGAGTATGAGTAGACAAATGAGTGAGTGATGAAGAAAGGTAAGGAACTGGTAAAGAGATCAATGAAAAGGAGGTGGAATGATGAATGACTGGGTGGATCAGAGAATAGATGGGGGATAACATAGATGATGGGTAGATCAATGACAGATGGGTACAGGAAAAGTGAAGAGGTGACTAGATTTCAGAAGTACCCTGGTGCAGAGTATTCAGACACTCCAGGCAGCCCTGGAACATAAGACACTTACTTTACAGGAGTCCCCCCCTTCTGGCTGGGACCACAGACTTCATACCTTGGAAGCTCATAGAGTTGGAGGAGAAGCAGGAGAAGAAGGTGCAATCTCGGAAGCCAGCTTGCAAGAAGCAGCAGCCTTCAGCTCTCCATCCCACGCAATGTGCAGCAACACTGCCCTGGGCTGACTCTGTCCCCAAGACCAAAATGAAGAGATGTTAAAACCAAACACACACACACACACACACACAAACTAAATTCTATTTAAAAAACCTTTTTTTTTTTTTTACTGCAAAGTTCACTTATTCAGAGGTAAAACTAGAGAAATAACAGTCAGGTCAAAGAGTAGGGTAAAGCCACCATCAAAAATTGCTATTTTGGAACCTGGAAGGTGTGGGGGAAAATTGGCATTTGGGGTAACTTCCCTGGTGATTTAGTAGCTACTGTAGTCGCTAACTCTCGTGTCCAGTAGAGGGGACCTGGGTTCAATCCCTGGCTGGGGACTAGATCCTAAATGCCACAACTAAGTCTTGGTGCATCCAGATAAATACATAAATCTTTTTTTTTTAAATTGGCATTTTGGCTATAACTGTCAGTGAATATCCTCCATGTTCATGTCTTTGGATTAACAGTGAAACATCAAAAACAAAGAATTTTAAGTCCAAAAAATGAATGTGCAAGGAAGTTTATTCCATTTTTTAAAAATTTTTTCTTGAAACATAGTTGATTTACAATGTTGTATTAGTTTCCAGTATATAGCAAAGTGATTCAGTTATATATACATATCTATATTCCTTCTTAAAATATTTATTTGTGCTATTTTATTTATTTAGCTGCACCAGGTCTTATCTGCGGCAGGTAGGAACTTTAGCTGCAGCATATGGGATTTAGTTCCCTGACTAGGGATTGAAATCAGATCCCTTGCACTGGAAGCTTGGAGTCTGAGCCCCTGGACCATGAGGAAAGGCACATATATATTCCTTTTTTACATTCTCTTTCATTATAGGTTATTACAAGATATTGAGCATAGTTTCCTGTGTTATCTTATAGGTCCGTCTGGTTATAGATTTGATATGTAACCAGTGTTATTTTGTACCTAAAAAAAAAAAAAATGGAAATAACCAAAAAGGTGATTGCTAGGGGGTCAGTTAACAAGTGCATAAAGAAGGGTACTCGAGGATGTTCATCACTGTATTATTTATGAGAGTCAAAACTGAAACAACAGTGCTTAACAGCAGGGAGGTGGCTTAAATGCAGGAGGCCCAGGTTCAATCCCTGGTCAGAGAACTAGATCCCACAAGCCACAGCTAAAATTTCTCATGACTCAGTCAAGACTGAAGATCCTGCATTCTGCAACTAAAATATGGCACAGCCAAATAATATTTTTTAAAAAGAAAAAAAAGGGTTTAAAAAAAGAAATGGTGTCCAGATCCACAAGAACAGGCAAAATTTAAAAGGTAAACAAGTTACAACCACTTGGATCCATATCTTGAAGACAACTCATCAATTCCACTGAGATGAATATACTTAGGAGGTTCCAGTGTTTATACTCTCCCCAAACCAGAAACCATACAAATGTCCATCAACAGAATAATGAGTAAGTCAACTGTATATCCATCAATATATTAATATAAGTGAATAGAATTAAAAATATTGACCTATTTATAAATCAAAGGATCCTCTTTGACATGTCAGTGAGAAAGCAGTCAACAGTAGAGAGGAACCTCACGTACGTTGTTTTGAGAGAAAGAAACTGAGCATAAAAGACGACAAATTGGTTACTCCGGTTATAGGCCATATGAAAGGGAAGAGAAGAAATTAAACTCTGCTGTTAAAAGGCTGGACAGGGCTTCCCTGGTTAAAAATCCACCTTGAAAGGTGAGGGACACGGGTTTGATCCCTGGTCCAGGAAGCTCCCACATGCCAAGGAGCAGCTAAGCCTGTGTGCCACAACTGCTGAAACCCACACTTGGAGCCTATGCTCCACAAGAGGAGCCACCGCAATGAGAAGTCCTCACATCACAACAAAGAGTAGCCCCTGCTCACGGCAACCAGAGAAAGCCAGGGTGCAGCAAGGGGGACCCATCACAGCCAAAAAATAAAATACAGAAATGAGGTGATTGAGAGGGGACATGACGGGGCTTGGGAGGCCAGTCACATAGGTTTCTTTGGATTGTGCAAATATGGCCTGGCTTTTCTGTTTGCATCACCTTCATATAGAGGCCAAAATACTCATAAGTGATGATGAGCAATATATAAGGAGATAAGCAAATAATCCGAGCATACCTTAAATGAAAAATGCAAGTTACAAACAAGCGCCACAGGACTTGACCTTTTCTGTTTTATTCATGTGTTTGGCTGCATCAGGTCTTGGTGGTGGCGGGCAGGCTCTTCTCTGCCTACGGCATGTGGGCTAAGTAGCTGCGGTGTGCAGCCTTAGCTTCCCCCGTGGCATATGGGATCTTAGTTCCCCGATCAGGATCAAACCCACATCCCCTGCACTGGAAGGTGGATTCTTAACCACTGGACCACCAGGGAGGTCCCAGGACTTGACTTTTTTAAAATAATATCCCATACAAACACACACAACACATATACACTGGAATGGACATTAAAAAGTCTGGAAGGATAAACATTAAGTTGACAAGTGATTGTGTGTGTGTGTGTGTTTAAGGAGTAGGCTCAAGGGGTACTTTAATAAACAAAACTTCACTTAAAAAATTAGAATTTGGCCTTTTAGTCAAGGTGGCGAAGGATATGATGTGGGAACCTGGCCTCCTTCACTCCTTCACTCAAACATAGAAAGAATGAAGGAATACTTTAAAACAATGTTACCTGGTGATCATTGTTTAATGCATAGAAACATCAGATTACTAAATTGTAACCCAGCAGTAACTAACTTAACACTGTGTGTCAATTACACTACAAAAACAAATAAACATAGATTTCGCTGGTGGTCCAGTAGTTAAGACACCACACTGCCACTGCAGGAATCTCGGGTTCAATCCCTGGTCGGGAAACTAAAATTCCACATGCCTTGTGGTGCAGCCAAAAAAAAAAACCAACAACAAACAAATAAACTCATAGGAAGAGAGATCAGATTTGTGGTTACCAGAAGGAGTTGGGTAGGGAGAGGGGGAAGTGGATGAAGACAGTCAAAAGGTACATACTTCCAGCTATAAGATAAATAAATATTAGGGATGTAATGTGCAACATGATTTAAAAATACTGTTGTATGTTGTATATGAAAGATTTAAGAGAGTGAATTCTGAGTCATCACAAGGGAAAATAATGTTTTTCNAGGAGTTGGGTAGGGAGAGGGGGAAGTGGATGAAGACAGTCAAAAGGTACATACTTCCAGCTATAAGATAAATAAATATTAGGGATGTAATGTGCAACATGATTTAAAAATACTGTTGTATGTTGTATATGAAAGATTTAAGAGAGTGAATTCTGAGTCATCACAAGGGAAAATAATGTTTTTCTTTTATTTTGTATCTATATGAGATGATGGATGTTCACTAAACATTTTTTTCCTTTATATATGTATTTATTTATTTATTTAAGGCCATGACTTGCATTATGTGGGATTAATTCTCCAAGTGAAAGTGAGTTGCTCAGTCATGTCCAAATCTTTGCAACCCCATCTTCTATATGGTTCATGGAATTCTCCAGGCCAGGATACTAGAGTGGGTAGCCTTTCCCTTCTCCAGCGGATCTTGCCAACCCAAGAATCGAACCGGGGTCTCCTGCATTGCAGGCATATGCTTTACCAACTGAGCTATAACCAGAAATCAAATCGGAACCCCCTGCATTGGGAGCTCAGAGACTTACCTGCTGGACCACCAGGGAAGTCCCAATGTTCACTAAACTTCTTGTGATCATTATTTCATGATGTATATAAGTCATTATGCCATACACCTTAAATTTACACAGTGCTGTATGCCAATCATATTTCAATAAAACTGGGGGAAAACTTTTCTTTAAAAAGAAACTATACCTCAAAAACAAACCAACTCATAAAAAAAGAAAGAAAGAAAGTGAAGTCACTCAGTCGTGTCCAACTCTTTGCGATCCCATGGACTGTAGCCCACCAGGTTCCTCCATCCATGGAATTTTCTAGGCAAAAATGCAAGTTACAAACTACAATTCACAATTCACCGGGGTCTTCCACATTGCAGGTAGACACTTTACGGTCTGAGCCACCACTTACCATAAAAAAAGGAAAAGAAAAACTTTGTAATTTCCTTTTTAATAAAGAAGAAAAAAGAAAAACCTTACCAAAATCTAGCTCTCACCAACAGATATGGTGCAAATACTCTAAGAAAAAGACCAGTTATCAGAAGAATAATACTATACCCAAGTAGGATTTATTCTAAAGATGTAACAATAGTTCAGTATCTTTAAATTCCCAGGGCAATTCATTACATCTAGGACTTTAAAAGATAGCCATAGGTTTTCCAAATAGCACCCCAAAGCATTTTCCCAAATCCATAGCTATTTATAATAAATATTTTTAAAAATAGATAAGATAGTACCTAAAAATGGTAATTCTAACTACAAAACCATAACAAATGCCATTTTAAAACTGAAATTCTGAAGTCATTTTTGGTAAAGAAAGGAGAAAGATGTTGACCACCCTTGCTGTGGGTATCATTATTTTTGGTAATTACAGCAAAAGCGAGATAACTAGGACTTGAACAATCAGTGTAAATGTTTGAAAAGAGAACTTAGCAGGAATTGTCAACTTAGAAGATCCAAGAGATTCTAATTTTTTAAAAGCATATATGTATACACATACAGAACACATGTATGTATACATATATATATCCCATCGTTCCTAAGGCACATGGCTGCATACAAAAAAACGAGCTGCAAATGGAAATGAGGAAAAAAAATTCATAGTGATGTCCCAAACTATACAATTCATAGGAACAAATATTACATAAAAGCCAAAGGACTTACGTGAAGGCTAGAAGGGACAAAAGATCTTTTGGAGGCTTTTCTCTCTGCATCACCTTCATATAGAGGCCAAAATACTCTTAAGTGGTTTTGAGGAATATGTAATGAGGTAAGCAAATAATCAGAGCATACATTAAATGAAAAATGCAAGTTACAAACTACAGGCACCCTACCACCTGATGTACCACCAGTTTAGAAAGAAAGAATTTCTATAACGATGTCACAATTCACAGACTATAATTCATGTCCGACTAGAATCTCAATGTGGAGTTTTTTGGAAATACTGAAAAAATTTCAGTATTCAGATGGAAGAGTGAGTGTAGCCAAAAAGATCATAAAAAATAACAGTAATAAGGGAACTTTGACTCGCCAGATGTATAGACTTAAAAGCCATCATAATCACAGTATGGTTCACATCCGTGACTAGAAAAATAGACCAGTGGGACAGAAAAATGAAACCAGAAATTAATACCAATGTACCAAAATACCAGTGATATAATGTATTTCAATTCAGGAGAGGGAAATTCTGTGTTTAAATAAATGGTACAAGGCAATATACCTGCAAGAACATATGCTTGGGTCTCTACCTCATACCATATTCTAAAAAATTCAGATGGATTGAAAAATTATAAGAACACTTATTATTATGTGTGTATAAGTCAGTGAGCTCTTATGAAACTAAACAGGAAACTCAAAAGCTTTGAAAAAGATAAACATATTTGACATCATAAAGACAAAAAAAAGTGTATGATTAATGATGCCATAAATAAGGCCAAAGTGCAAGAGAGTAGGGAAAAAGTTTGCAATGCATGTGGTAAAGAGTCCAAGTTACTATCCTGCTAAAACAAAAATACCCATACTTTTGGAAGACTATGGCAGTACCCAGAGTGTCTGCAACTTAACATTTGCAATGTCTAGGATATAATCCAAAATGATGACAAATTTTAAATAAACTCAAAACAATGAAACATGCTCATGAGAAAAGTTCATCAATGGAGTGTGACCCCAAGAGGCCCACTTCTTGTAATTATCAGACAAGGATTTTAGAGTAGCTATTATAATTATACTTAATAGGAAAACATGCTCATAAGGAATGGAGGCAGGGGATCTCAGTAAACAGAAAAATGAAGATATTAGAAAAGAACCAGGTATAAATCCTAAAATTAAAAATATAAAATATCTGGAACTCAAAAAGTATCTGGATGGGCTAAAAAGCAGAGTGCAGATGATAGAAGAGTCAGTGCGCTTGAATATAAATAGATAGAAATTACCCAGTTTGAAGAACACAGAAGGGATAAAGAATGGGCCATAGAGCAAGTCTTAGGGACCTATGGGACAATAGCAAATAAACAATTGGGGTCCCAGAAAAGAGGAGGAGGGTATTAAAATATGTAAATAAATAGTGGCCAAAAATTTGTTGACAAAAAATGTATAGGTTTAAAAAGCTCAGAAAACCCTAAACAAGTAAGCACAAACACACCTGGGCTCAACACAGTCAACATCCTGAAAAGCCAAGATCAAATCTTGAAATCAGTCACAGAAAAATAACAGATAATACACAATGGAGCCATGATTCAGCCAACTTCTCATCCAAAACTATGGAAGCCAGAAGACAGTGGAATCATACTGAAGCAAGTCTGGGGCCAATCAGATCAAAACCCACCATAGACTCAATGAGGGATGTTTAATGTACTGTTTATGACAATAAAACAGTAACTATAAGGTAAAAAGAAGCTCTAATGTGGTTTCCTAGGGTTGAGCTATACCTCCAAAGAAGGGCAAATTGGGAAGAAATTCAGACTTCCTTGGAGAAGATGTGGTATGACTCACCGGACAACAGAGATACCAGCTGGTTGGGCCAGACTGAAGCAGGTCTGGAGTT
>SJYA01008213.1:0-16574 GCA_006410615.1 Neotragus moschatus | reverse complement strand
AAGAATGGAAACCCACTCCATATTCTTGCCTGGAGAATGCCAAGGACAGAGGACCCTGGCAGGCTACAGCCCATGGGGTTGCAAAGAGTCGTACGTGACCGAGCAACTAACGCTTGCAGGCAATTTACTGTTAAGACACTGCATGATATGCTTTATATGTATTGTTTTTTAAAAGCCCTGTAATGACTTTATACATCTTTACTAGGATTATCTCCATTTCAGAGATGAGGAAGGGAGTCACTGAGACAGGAGTCCCTTGTTCTGCACTCACAAGGCTAGTATGTAGAAGTCACTTTTGAACCTCACGAGTTTACCTCTGGAACCCGACATTCTTAACTATTATTCATCCTACTTCTAATAACTAATGTCTAAGGCTTATATTTAAATAATTTTCTTTAATACTGGTATTAAACTCAGTAATAACACCTGAAATATAGTTATTAGTTGCACACATATAATTATCAGGTTAGTCTTCTGAAAATTGTGATGATTATATCTTCTTCAAAGTTACCTAATAGATGACATTTACACTTCTTCTATCTTCTATGACTACTTTTGGTGACAAGGTATTATTTCAACATGTACATAGATATTTAAGCTCAAAATTGCTGCCCTTGCCTGTCTCACCTCATACTTTTCTTTTTTGATAAAAGAGTTTACGGTCAAATTCTTAGCCTTAATATTCAAAGTGAAGTCCCGGGAGAACTAGCATCACATGGGAACATGTTTGAAGCACAGATTCTCAAGCCTCACCCCGGGCCTACTGAATGAGAGTCTTCATTTTAAAACGACCCCTAAGGGGATTCATAGTGCATTCAAGTTTCAGAAGCACTCATCTAAAGCACTAACATTCCTATCATGAGCAGCTGAACTTGAGGCATCAAAATAGAGGCGTCAATTCCCAAAACGACACTGTGAGGCATTCTTTCCTCTTCTCAGCCAGACTTCAAGTTTGCTCCCTGGCTGTCTTATTACTGAGGCTATGATAACCAAGAACCAGAAAAATATTATTAAGGTTTAAAAGTAGAATGGCAGCTTTTTGCTTTAACCTTGTTTAATTTAGCTACCAAATGATATCTAGATTGTCTGGATTACATTAATTAGCACCTATTTGTGTTTTAAGAATTTTTTTCTTTCAAATGTGTACACACACGCGGGCTACACACACATATGCATGCACACAAACACACACGCACTTCCCAGGTGGCACTAGAGGTAAACAACCCTCCTGCCAATGCAGAAGACATAAGAGACACAGGTTAGACCCCTGGGTCTGGAAGATCTCCTGGAGAAGGGCATGGCAACCTACTCCGGTATTCTTGCATGGAGAATCCTATGGACAGAGGAGCCTGGTGGGCTACAGTCCATGGGGTCACAAAGAGTCGGACACGACTGAAGCAACTTATCACAGTCCAGCACATACATACATATATATATCCTAATTAGACACAAGACTCCTTGAGATTGGTGCTGGTTTTAAAATTGGACAGTGGTGCTCTACACATGGCAATTCAACAAATACTGAAAGACTGTCTATGATAACTTCTCATCAGCAAGGCAAAACATGCCCGGATATTTTGGCAGTAAAGCATCACAAAGCTCCAGAATGAGAGAAATTGAGGGGGCATTCTTAATTCGGCCACTTACTGTGTGACCATGAGCAAGCTCCTTAACTTTCATTAAGATCTGGTTTACTCAAGAATAAACTAGAGACACCAAAAGAACCTGTCCTCAGGGAGAGCGTAAGGTCAAGGACACAAGGCATTGATTAAAATACCGACCACATTCTAGCACAGACCTCCACAAAGTTAACTATTCTTATTTCTTATTGTCACTTGTAAGTTAGATCTCATTGGTGCTGCTGCTTAAGTCGCTCTACTTAAAACCTACCCTACTGAAAGCATCTTTTCTTAAGTTCTTCAATTTCTCTCCCATTATCTTCCTTCTCTTATGCAGCCTGAACCCTTGTCTTTTCAGGTTTTCTTTTCTTTCTCTCACTTGGCATTTCTAAATTTTGGAATAAAAATGTACACAACTTTAGGCTATGAGAGTAATGGGAAGTATCTCAAATATAACAACACACAGACATCCTATGTTTATACTGTCAGATATCTGAGAACATTTGTCTAGTGCAGGAGAGAATGCTTAAGAAGTTATTTTCATTAAAAGATATGTTTCAATTTTACATCCCTATCTTTCAGTCTCCAGTTACTGAGTGACTGGGTTCTGATAGAACACTTGTCACTGTTATTCAGAATCAGTAGACCAAGTTTGTTGTTTAGCTGCTAACTTATGTCTGACTCTTTTGTGACCCCCATGGGACTGTTGCCCGCCAGGCTCCTCTGTCTGTGGGATTTCCCAGGCAAGGATACTGGAGCAGATCAAGGGTAGCTGTCAATTTAATTCTTTACTCATTCAACAAGTCTGGCTCTGTTTCATCTGTAAAAACTGGTAGCTAGTTGATATAAGCTCTCTAAGGTCTCTTGCAATTCCAACAAATGGGTTTCCCTGGTGGCTCAGAGGTTAAAGCGTCTGCCTGGAATGCAGGAGACCTGGGTTCGATCCCTGGGTCGGGAAGATTCCCTGGAGAAGGAAATGGCAACCCACTCCAGTACTCTTGCCTGGAGAATCCCATCCCTCCATGAGAATCCTCCTTGCTCATGGAGGGAGGAGCCTGGTAGGCTACAGTCCACGGGGTCACAAAGAGTTGGACACGACTGAGTGACTTCACTTCACTTCAGGAGACAGTTATTGGATCCTTACTTCAAGAAATTAAGCAGTTAAGTAGTGTTAAATAAAATTCAAATGACAATGTAAAATTTTACTGTATTTAATCAATTATTTCTGCCTTGTGACCAGTTTTGGAGGCCCATCTTTTTAGAAAGCAGATCATCTATTTGACTATTTAGTGTAAGAGAAATCTTTAAATGTTAATTCTTTTGAAGCACATATCAACAGAAGTGATTATATGTCAACAAAAGTGTCCCCAGTCACTGACATAAAAGACAAAAAATAAAGTAAATAAGAATCTCTCAGATAAACATTAGTTAGTACTATGAGATAATGAGAAAATAATAATTTTCATGAAGATCATCATTTCCATTATTTATATAGATGACCTTTTTCTTCTCTAAACTACAAGTTCTCTGAGCTATAGTTTTAGGTGACATCTAAATCAATCTTTTTTTCAAAGTACTCATTAATATTTATAAACTGTTTACACTCAATAAATAGACATCAAATGTTCTGAGAAAACTATATGGAAAGAGATAAAAATGTAATTGAAACTTTTGAAACATTTAAAATGATACGTCATAGCTAGGTAGCAAGGTACAATATGCTAGAGAAAAACTGATGAGAGACAAAGGTTCAAATAATTAGGACTTGAAAATGATGGCTGTTTTAAAAGTGCATCTTCTGGTTTTCTTGGGGTAGGGGGAAGGGAGGGAGCAGAAAAACATAAAAGAACTTTATAGAATTAAGAACATGTTTATTAGTACACTATAAAAAGGCACTACTATCTCCCAGGGAAATATAACTTTAGAAAAAACAAACTCCATATGAAAGCAGCAGTAATTCAAAGCTTATGGCAAGGCCAGGAGGAAGATACCTCCTTGTGCCCCAACACTAGTCTCTCTCCTCTCGTCTTCATTTAATTCATACTTACCAAACTGGCCACCTTTTTGTCCTCAAAACTGCCTCCTCTGTCAAGGCCACTTGCCCCTCTTCTTCATTCCAGTTTACTTGTTCAAATGTTTACTGTCTTCAACGGCAACTTAGGCAATGAGCTAAGAAACAGTCTATATACTTTGGTTTCACACCATAAACTCCATTCTTTTTTTTTTTTTTACAGCATAGTGATTCAGTATTTTTATTCAGTATACACCGTTTAAAGTTATTATACAATAATTGTTATATTTTCTTGTTCCTTATCTATTTTTTATTTTTATTTTTCCGTCTCAGGTGTACATGAGTTCCCAATCTTGAACCCCACCACCACCTCCCACCCCATCAATACAGTATACTAACACATATATATGGAATTTAGAAACATGGTAATGATAACCCTGTATGCCACACAGCAAAAGAGACACAGATGTACAGAATGGACTTTTGGACTTTGAGGGAGAGGGAGAGGGTGGGATGATTTGGGAGAATGGCACTGAAACATGTATACTATCATGTAAGCAACGAATCGCCAGTCTATGATATCCAGAGAGTTCATAAACTCCATTCTAATCAAATTAAATTTTCTGAAGTAATCCAAGCCACATTTTGTCATTAAAAATAAACTCACCTCTTTTTCCTTTCTATCTATGGCATCTCGCTCTGCCTGCAGTTGTATTTCTAGAGACAATTCTGCTTTAGCTTCTACAGCTCCAAAGTGTTTTCGGTCCTCTACCTTTAAATACATAAAAATTTTCTCAAAATTTCAGACATTAAACCCTAATTATCCATTTTAATTGGAGAAATAACAATTCTGTTTCTTGAATTAGAAGTAGTCTACATCAGTGAACAATCAAAAGTTACAACATTCACTCTTGAATGCACTTTATATAAATTAAACAAGAATGCCTGACAATCTTAAAATTCATTTCTCAGGTAAAATGAAGGCTAACCCCTCATCTCCTCCACTCCCAAATTTCCTTATCCTGCTTTTCTTTAGGATAATAGGAACAGATCCCATTGCTTCTTAGTCTGGGGCACGGTATCAGCCTAAACTGGTGCCTACAGATTTTCACTTGGCTGTTATTTTAGAATCTTATTAATGCTTAAAAGGGTAATTAAGTCTTCTGGCTTAATCTTTCTTAATCAGGACCCAGTATGCAAGGGATATTTGGAGAAAAGAATAAAAATAAATGGTTATATTAATGAAGACATACAGATACATTATGCAATAATATCAACAGAGTCCTTAGTAATTTTTTTATGTAAATAAGCTGATGTTCATGTAACTAAGTGTAATCTGTACTAAAACACTTGATAAAATTAACCCAAAGAAAATGTCACACCTTTTGAAAAGTGTCTGCACTAACGAGTAAGGCTTGCTCCAGCTCCCTTACTCTGAACTCCAGTTTCTCAATTTCTTCATTCCGCTCCTGTATATCCCTCTGAAGCTGCTCTTTAGACAGCAAAAGCTCACTGCACTTGTCTGTTTTTTCTTTCAGGTGATTTGTTAACTGCTCAACCTGGAAATATAATAAGCAAAAACTGTAATGTTAAAATATGTAAGGATGTGAGTAATCTATCCTCCTTTCAAACTTTTTAAATACTATGCTTAATTTTATTTTTGATAAGGATGGCACTATCACCTCCAACTATAGCAACACTTTCTGAGCTGATGCATCTCAGCAGCACTAGTTAAAGAGAAATAATATTGCTTTCACCAATTCTTTTAAGAGCTCTGTTAAGACTAAGGTTTTCCCTAGCTAGGAGGAAAAAAATAAATGCATTTTTGAATAATGTTGTATTGCAAGCTCTAATGGCACAACCACACTAAAACCTAATAAAGAAAACAAATTTATACACAGTACTTACATTCATATGTGAGATACAATGACCTAAAAAAGCTTCCACGGATTATACTTTTCTTTCCACCAACCGTTTATCAACACATATAATAATATAGTGGTTCTAAAATACCATAGGGACAGAAGGGAACTGGGGATCCTTTTCCAATACAGTTACTTGGAAAAAAGTAACTTTTCAGCCCACACATTCCACAAGCCTAGGAGAAGGATTGGGATGCCAGGCAGTGCAAGGGATCCATGTGCCCTGAAAAAGTGATTCAGATAAGAAGCAGATGGAAGGATATAGGAAAGGTCAGTAAGAGAGCTTGTGAAATTAATTCTGCTCAAATGAAGAGAGAAAGCTTATTTAAAAAAGAAATATGATGGTAAGAAAAGTGAAACTCTACCTTGTTTCAGTGAGATTCTTAAGAGGAAATTATCTAAAAATGGCACTTCTTCCTTAACATTAAAAAGAAATGCTAGCTTACCTACAATTAGAGGTTGAGAAAGGGCAGTAATAAAGCCTGAGCAGAAGCTTGAACAATAAAAGGTGGACTAAGGAGGAGATCAGCCCTGGGATTTCTTTGGAAGGAATGATGCTAAAGCTGAAACTGCAATACTTTGGCCCCCTCATGCGAAGAGTTGACTCACTGGAAAAGACTCTGATGCTGGGAGGGATTGGAGGCAGGAGGAGAAGGGGACGACAGAGGATGAGATGGCTGGATGGCATCACTGACTCGATGGGCGTGAGTCTGAGTGAACTCCGGGAGTTGGTGATGGACAGGGAGGCCTGGCGTGCTGCGATTCATGGGGTCGCAAAGAGTCAGACATGACTGAGCAACTGAACTGAACTGAAGACTTGAAGTAAGGTTAAAGGAGAAGACAATAAAGCAGGTATAGCAAAATGGTACAGTGCACTGTTAACAGCTAGATGTTTCTTTTCTTTTTTGATCCTGAGAAAATCAGAAGCTGGAGAATCAGATCTGGCTAAATAAGAAGAAAACAAATGGATCACAATATTTTGGAAGAAAATCAAACACGTACTTTCTTGTTAGTTTCCTTAAGTTTTATGAATGAGGCAAATCACCCTTTTTAAATGTAAGGAAACAAATAGTAGGAAATAACTAAGTTCTAGAGCTTAAGTATTCTTTTGAGGCTCAACAAATACACAGCTATTTTTCAAAATCGAAAATATGTCAGGAACATGACGAATGACTACAAACTCTATGGGGATTGCTAACTTTTCTATTGCTCCAGTAGATAACGCTTTTCTACATCAGATTCCTTCTGGTTTTTTGTTTTTAAAGATATCTTTTGTTAAATAAGGTTCAGTTCAGTTCAGTCGCTCAGTCGTGTCTGACTCTTTGCGACCCCATGAATCACAGCACGCCAGGCCTCCCTGTCCAACACCATCTCCCAAAGTTTACTCAGACTCATGTCCATCGAGTCCGTGATGCCATCCAGCCATCTGTAGATAACATTTTATGACAATGAATTACAGGTATTTTACACTTCTTTGGTATCTTTACCTTCTCATATTGAAGTAATAATTAAGTTTCTTATTTTGAGAACTGATACACAATAGAAAGAATTCAAGTTTTTTAAGATATGAATATTTTATATATAATATACAAATTAATATATGGAAGACAATATCAATAAAAACCTTACCTCTCTAGTTTGGTGTTCACTGATAGGCTGGAATCGAGGCACAACCTTAAGTTGTTGCTCTAGTTTCTGTATTTCCTGTTGGAACACATCTCTCTCATGTTCTCTATCAACAGCTTGCTCCTAAAGTTTAATAGTGATAGTAACTGAAGAAACAATATTTATTGACATTATTTCCCTTACTTCCTTTTAACTGTAGGTACAGTTGTCTGTTTGAAGATGAACAGCTGATGATCACAGAAATGCTCCAAACCAAAAAGGTTTAAAAAGATAACACTTGGTGCATGGTACATGGCGGCTACTAGTAAGGCTCTTGTTGTATGATACATAACCTAGGGCTCTTCAGCAAAAATGCAAGTGCTTAAATGTTATCTGAAGCATAACAGTTTTTTAAATTCAAGTAATCTTAAATACAAAATGAAATTAAAATGGTCTCCTTAAAATGAATTTATTTTTTTGGAACAAAGGAGGACTCCCAATATTTAAGTAAAATAAGTAGAACAAATTGTGTTGTAGACACATTTTTTTCATTTTCATCTAGGTTTTTTTAAATACCTAAAATTACAAAGTATGTTAGAATCTGACTCTCTGATCTGTGAAGATAACATAAGACTTAAATGAAACTCCAAAGAAGAAAATTCACATGAAATTAGAGATTTATCATCTTTTTTTGAAGACAGTAATGATAGCATGAAAACAGCTGCAGTTCTTTGCTTCCAGGGCACACTGTTATTTGTGTGTATACATTTTAAGGGTGAAATGGTGGACAATTAGCTCTTAGGATCCTTACTTGCTCTGACTACTAGTTCAGAAAAAGACTAGGACAAGTTTCTTAACTATGAATCTAGAAAGGCTAACTGGTAGGGCTTCTTCATAATCTGTTTGTACTGCTTTTAATTCTGAAAGCTGCATAATAAAAATTTTTAATTGAAACAATACTTTTCAATTAATTAGATGACACGGATAAAAACAGTAGAATTTAAGTCTTTTCATAATTTAAAATCCACAACATAGAATAGTAGCAAATAGCATTCCAATGAAAAAATTATTAAACTTAAGAATACTTACATCTAAAAATTTTCTCATTTTTTCTAACTGCTTTTCCAGTGCTTGGTTTTGTTGTCTTAAATCCATTAGTTCAGCATTTTTTTCCTGTTCCAGTTCTATAAATCTACTGACTTGTTCTTCAACATCTATTTCTAGAGCTTTCACTTGTTTCTGAAGGTCATCACGCACTTTTTCAGCTTGACACTGCACCTCCAGTTTTTCCTTCATCAGTTTTTCTGTCTCCTGTAGTAATTCTGTTCATGAATGCAAAGATATACTACATTAAACCACAATTAATGATGTTACGATAGGGAAATCACCCATAACTGTGTTCAGATTTTAACTTCATGAAATTAAGGGGCTGAGTTTCATTTCAAAACATGTAAAAAAGGAAAATACTCATTGAAAATATCAAAATAACATATTCCGATATAAGTAAACAAGCTAGTACCAATAAAATCATACAGAATTAACAAAAAGAATTATGTCCTATCACTAAAAACAACAAAAGAACACAGCAAATGACCCCCTCAAAGTCCACTTTCACTACAAGGAAACGAGCAAAATCTAACCAAATTCAAGCACAGAAATAACTCACCTCAGGCGAAAATCAATCCATTCTAAACCTGTAAAGTCATTTTTATATGCATACACAACACACACGAAAATCAAATACTGTAAATCTTTAACCAAGGTAAGTAAGAGTTATAAAAAGAAGCACAACCAGAATCAGTTTCCTGTTAGCCTTACTCCTTATTTGACCCACATTCCCGAGTCAGTCTTACATGTTCACGTGTGTGTATCAAGGGAAAACTGACAGGTATGAGAGGCAGTGTGGTGCTTAGATGCAAAGACTGTGGGTTAACGGCCTAACTCCACCACTTCTGACAGTTAATATGATGTCCTTCAATTTCCTTGTATGTCAAATGGGAGTTAGTAACAGTACTGACCTCTGAGTTATTTCTCCACAATAAGTTAATTCATAATATGTCAAATAAGTTAATATATCAATGTGTGAAAAACAGTGCCCAGACTATGTAAGCACTACATATACAGGTTAAATGTTAGTTAGTATTATTATTAATCATACAATAATAAATTTTATACAGCAAAGTAAAACAACTCTCTAATGAAGAAAATGGAATGAATATAACTCCAGAGTCTTTACACCAACTGGTCTGTCAACACTATACTCAGGATTAGGAGTCTACAGAAAGCAGCTTTCCTTTTAAACACTGATTTAGATGTTAATACAAAAGTAATCAACCAGAAAGTCACTTCACTAAATTTCACTGATCTTGCTGATACCACCATCTTAGATACTGATTTATTAAAGAGTACTGTAAAAAGTCATAGGTTGTAAGAACTTAATATATTCGTTAAAGAAAATGACTTTTAATTTATATTATATTGTCTACCACTATTTCATCCATTTTCTTGAAAAAAATTAAACCGTCTTAAGCTCTGTGGGAATAATATGATGATGGTCACTATGAATCTCAGTTTTTAATTCCAAATTTTTATTGTAAGAAAAGTTTTTTTGTTGTTAGAAAAACTTGTAAGTATGAAACACAGCAGCAAAATTAGAGATATGTTAATTGACTGAAAAATCCAAGGGTCACCCAACGGCCATGCAACTGTGTAAACACACCTGCTCCAGGCGCTGCATCGACTGCAGCATCTACTAGTCCTATTAGGAAAAAACACACATATACACAACAAAACATGGTGATTTACATGTCAGCTATTTCCTAAAACAGAGTAATACACACACACACACAAAACAACTAGGAGTAAAGGCTGAACATACTGACTGTCACAGGTTACATTTTGAGATGTATTCAAATTCCCTGAATATTTTACATGCATGATAAATATACTTTGCACATGAAAAATGTCAACCTTAAACCTGTATTAAACAAATTTGAACAACCAGAAAAGCTTCACCATATTATAAGAATGTATGTTGTATCTCTAAATTGATAAAATTTAATTAGAAAAACTACACATTTATAATTCTAACTGCATGTATAATATAAAAGTGAAAGTGAAAGTCACTCAGCTGTGTTAGACTCTTTGCAACCTCATGGACTAAACAGTCCATGGAATTCTCCAAGCCAGAATACTGGAGTGGGTAGCTGTCCCTTCTCCCAATCCAGGAATCGAACTGGGGTCTCCTGCATTGCAGGCAGATTCTTTACCAACTGAGCCACCAGGGAAGCCATAATATAAAGGTGAAAGGATATGACTAAAAGGATTTAAAGTTCCATTGTTACAAAGACTGACACCTATTTTTTTAAACCACTAATTATCTAATTTCTCATTTAAGAAAAGATTAGAGGTTATCTGTAAACTTATTTATTCTTTGAACTCCTGCTTATATTCAACTAAATGTCAGCCTGCTTCTAACAGCCTTTTCAATCTATTATCTTGCAGGCTGAAATCCACCCCACCCTGTTCACAGCTAGTGCTTAAATCAGTGCTCTTAGTTAGTTAATCCAGGCGTACAATTTCCTGCCTTTCTGCAATTAAAAGAACTAAATCTCATACAACTTAAAAAAAAAATCCTGCCTCATTACAGCTTTCTCTTTAGGCAGAGGTTTAGGGAGATACAAAGAATTATCTTTCCTGTTATCATATGCCAAAGGAAAAAGAGAAAAAAACAAACCTGATTCCACATGGTTGGCTAATAAGACAATTACCAGTAAGGTAGACTTTCTTATTATTTTTCAATCCCTATATAAAACATAAATAATGGCACTGAAAGGGGAAAAAGAAGTCATNCTGTTATCATATGCCAAAGGAAAAAGAGAAAAAAACAAACCTGATTCCACATGGTTGGCTAATAAGACAATTACCAGTAAGGTAGACTTTCTTATTATTTTTCAATCCCTATATAAAACATAAATAATGGCACTGAAAGGGGAAAAAGAAGTCATCTTGAACTCTTAAGTAACAGTTCATATAAAGTCAAGAAATACGTACGCTGCTCAACAGGGCCTGCCTCTGCTTTCATAGCCTCCTTCTGCCTTGAGAGTAATTCTCGTTCTTCTTGGAGCTGCTGCTGCTCTGCTTCTAGCTCTTGTAATCTATTACCTGCACATAACAACTCCTGCTCAAGACGATCTATTATATCAGTCTTTTCCTGAATTTGCCTTTCAAAAAGTGTTTTCTCATCTGCATAGCCATCAATGACACCTATAAAATAAAATTAACAAGGAATGCAATTATTATTTCAAATTTTGCTATTATATATTTATATAAATAAAAAAAGGTGTACTGTCAGCAAATTTCAAATCGTTTCAGCCTATTAAAAATCTTAAATCAATTTGCTGCTCATGATAGTAGCAACTATAATATGTTCAATACAGTATTCATAATACCCATTGTGTTTAAATATGAAATTTCTCTGAATTTTCTCTTGTTATGTTAATTTATCACATCATGTTGGTGTAACATATTTTATTAAAGAGATAGGTTCCTGGAAAGCTTAATATAAATCAAATGCTTGTGAACTGAATCACATTTTAAATATACTAGAGAAAGTTGATATTTAAGTGATTCTAGAAGCCTATCACCCACAATAGCATGGTACGATATAAATAGCATGGGGCTTCAGAGGATTAAAGACTGGCATCAGCATTTAAAAGTGACTTCCAACAATTTATTAGTATCTCTGTTCCAGTTCCCTCATCTTTAAATGAAAACAGCTGTCTTACGATAGAGGGATTATGGTAACAACTCACCATCATTCACTTTTGTATTTTCTAAAATTTTAAATAGTTTCATGTAATTCTATTAAGTACTTTCATAATTAAAAACCATATATAGTTTTAAAAGCTGCTTAGAGGAATTCTGAAGATAAGCTACAACTATTTTTCAATGGTCATTTGAAATAAAAAGTAGATTGCTGGTTTCCAAACTTGGCTTGCACCAAAAATCTATTTTTAGACTTGAAATCTCTCCATCCTCAACAGCCAACAGCAGGGCACTCACCCTCGGCCTTACTGAGCTCCACAGCCAGCTGCTCTCTGGCCCTGGACTCCTCATGGAGGCGCTCTCGCAGCTCTTCCTGGCACTTGAGGGACTCCGTCACTTCTTGTTTCTGCCTAAATGACTCACGCATCAATTCTGTCTGTGTAACTTTTGCATGTTCCAGCTAAAAAAAGAGGGAAAGTATACATGAAGGACGACAAAGTGTTAAGAATATCAGTGCCATTCTCCATTAAAGCTTTAAAAAAATTTTAATGAAAATAAAGATATACTGTTGAACTGTAGTCATTTAATATTTCTAGTGCATGCTAATATTAGTAGATAGCACAATTCCATAGATACTTTAGCTGTGCACAAGAGATGTATACAGAGATGTATTCTAACTTTACTGAACAGAAATAATTGCTTCTTACTGCTAGCACCTGCTTTCTCTGTTTTTACGAAACAACTATAGGGGGGAAAATTGACCTCAAATGTTTCTAGTACTTAAAATCAACATTATTAAATTAAAAAAAAATTTACCACAGAATTTTAAAATGTACCATAGAAAATAGATTTTAGAGTTACTAAACAAGGCTTTTGGTGGTAACTTTTTGTTTTTGGATAAATCAGTATCCAACCAGCATGTAACTAGCCTTGTTTTAAATATCATTCATAACTTATTACTTGAAAATAGTATGAACATACATTTAAGAGTCATAACTGAAAATTAAAAACATTTTAGTCACAAAATATTTTCTAAAATATCTCTAGGAATATGCTGTTACCTCAACAAAGATAAAAATTCATATATATATATTTTTACTTTTGAGTGGCAAAAGATTACTTTCCTTTAATGTGGATAACCAGTACATATTAATTTTTAATATTAAAAAGTGATTGTAAAATATGAACTATTTATATGCAGCATGCTTCTGCACTAGAGTCGATATTTTAAAAATAAATCAACTGCTTCCACATGTAATTTTTTTCTGTACATTATAAAAGGGCTGCCTGATAAATATATGAATCTCTGCAAGTTCACAGCTTGAGTTAACTAGGATATGAGGTTTTTCCTTCTTCAAATTTACTATACAAATACAATACACTTATAACAAAATAAATACTTCCTTTAGAAAAAATTTTAAAGTTTGCTTCTATATTCTATCTCTTGACAAGGTATAAAATTTCATTAAGATGATTTAAATATTACTGTAAAGCCTACAAGAAATATTAGTAACTTCAGTTTTACAAAGCAAAACAAAAAAGTTGGCAGGGACTCAAATATAGTAGATCTAGCAAACAAATTTCATTTATTATAGCAGAGAGTACCAATACCTTATTAGAATAAGAGATTCCTTCAAATCTTTATGTAAACATTTTAAATGTTAAAAAATCTCTTCTATCTAGGTAAGGAACAGTTTATTCCTAATATTTATATAATGCCTATACCTAATAATGTGAAATATATAAAGATATCATATTCAATATTTTCAAATAATTTTAAAACTACATTAAAAGTACTTATAAACAATTAGTAAATATTTTGTCACTCTAATATATAAAAGCTTCAGGGGAGGTAATGAAACTATTCTGAAAGCATCTGAAATATAAGGTAGTATATCGTTAAAGCCATGAAAGCCATTAAAAGGGCTGAATAACTTGGAGTAAATCATTCACAACATTTAAAAGTCAAATGAACCTGAAAGACTATGCTAAATACTCTTAACACTGTTAATAATATACATTTCACATAAAAAGTAGAAAAAGGTATTTTCTCACAGGATTAGTAGGCATATTAAACATAAGTTCCTTAGGCAGTTAGCAAAAAAACTGAAATTAGAATCCAGGAATTCTTTTTTCGTTTCTAGAACTAGAGCCAATATGCCAAACGATTGGCTCAATGACAATCCACTTAGCTATTTTAGGTATGAGAATGCTTATTCCCTCAAATACAACCAGCCTGCTTTCACTAAAGATTGGCATCATAAACACAGAAGTAAGATTCCTAAAGACAAGAAGGATCTTTTTCAATAGCTTGTCTGGCGTGGTAGAACTGAAATATTATCTCATTTAGCTTTATGGAATTAAACACATTGCCAAGTTGGGGCTTGTGGATGAAATTTTGCCCTTCAACACATTAATCATCACAGGATGAATGAACCAAACAGGAAAACAAGATTCTATTCCATTTACCCTTAACAAAGACATTTAAAGTTCAATTCTCATTATAGCTTTTTTTATTAAATATATAAAAAACTGAAAGCAAAAAACTATAAAAAACCAAATTTTTATACTTACTGAATAAGGAGGGGTAGGCAGGGAAATTTTAGAAATAAGCTTTAATATGTGCCCATTTCTTTTATGAATAATATGAAAAATAGAAGTATTAATAATTACGGAGTTATTTTCATCCAAATGTTCACACAGAGGAAAAGGATGTGGTAATGGTACACGGGATTCAACCTCATAGATGTCTTCATCTTGTTCTTCAAACCACGAGTCACTAAGTTTGACAGTTGCCAAATAGGTCTTGTACGAATCCATTCTAGAAGTTATAGCTGCTAATTTTCCTCATTTGCTTTACCAGTTTTCCACTATACTAAAAAGTTCTGTTTACTTTATATAGACATACCCAAGCAGTATGAAAATTTTTCTTAAGCACTATCAAATAAACATAAAAATTAATTGATACAGCTAAACAACAACAACAAAAACAAATAAGAAAACTTAGGTCCCCACCAGTCTTCAGCAAAATAAAACAAAGAAACTAGAAGAAAACAAAAACGAAAAAAACAAAACTAAAAGCAAGTAAACATGTTTTTAATTGAATAATGACTAAAATGTTGAAGAATGAAAGAATGAAAATATAAATATCTAATTAGCTAAGCAATAAAACTGTTCTCGCTATCAAATATGTCTGTGGAAGTAAAAGCCTTCCAAGTAAAACCTGGCAGGGAAAGTCAAGTTTGAAGTCTCCATAGCAGTCTTAAGAATCGCAGTTCCAACATTATTTCCCTTGTTCTTGCTGCTTCATTCAAAGCTCTTCTGAACTGCGCTATTCAAATAGCCTCTCCTGCTGAGCCAAAGGATTCTATTCAGTGTCCCCTGAGGAAAGGTCAGAACACAGGGTGTGGTTTAATGTCTGTACCTATAGGTACACTGACAGGTGGAATCTGAATTAACACGCCCACAAAAAAGCCTGCCTAACAGGATCCAAGTTCCACGTCAAAGCTCTGAAAAGGATATTTAGATAAGTTTATAATACTTCTAAGATAAGCCAGTGTTTTTCCATTCCATTAAAACATGTTTTAACTTAAAAAGGTAAACTCAAGGTCTGAATCCACATTATCAATCAGTCCTTCAACTATACCCAATAAGTGTAACTCTTTCTGGAAAACTAAGTATTTCCTTTTGATATTTCCTTAAAATAATACCCATTCTTTTCAGCAGTCATTAAAACTAAATATAGACAGTTCAGTTATATTTTTATACTGAATTATTTACAGAGTAGTTAAGGAAAAAAAAAACACCCTCTTTTTAAAAGCTGCATTGTATAATATACAATAGCTGATAACTATACCACTTAACCTACACTATGAACGCTGACTAAGATTTAACAGCACAAGTTGTATATAGTGGCCCTCCGGTACCTTCAGAAACCTCGGCAATAGTGAATAAGCCAGTTATTCAGAATTCTTTTTTTAATTTAAATTTATTTCTTTTAATTGGAGGCTAATTACTTTACAATATTGTATTGGTTTTGCCATACATCAAAAGCTGAACAATATGAAAGTTGTTTTCAATAAATGAAAAATCTTTCACTGTGGTGACTTTTCTCTACCCAGTAACTAAATATCCTTAACTCACAAAGCCTTATATGCAATGGGAAAATCCCAGACTAAATCAAGCCTACCAACAAAAACCCATTTTTATAGCCACTTTGACTACACAAAGTATCTGCAGAGGAGTCAATACCCAAATCTTTCACAGTTCGTTAATAATTAGGACAGAGAAAATGACATTTTTTTACAGAAAGCTCAGAATCTATAGCAATATGGTTTGGGATGGGGGAGGAGCATTGCTGTCTAGAATTCCAAAAGTTCAGTTCAGTCACTCAGTCGTGTCCACTCTTTGCGACCCATGAACTGCAGCACGCCAGGCCTCCCTGTCCGAACAAACTCCCGGAATCCACCAGAACCGATGTCCATTGAGTCGGTGATATCATCCAACTATCTCATACTCTGTCGTCCCCTTCTCCTCCTGCCCTCAGTCCTTCCCAACATCAGAGTCTTTCAAATGAGTCAGCTCTTTGCATCAGGTGGCCAAAGTACTGGAGTTTCAGCTTCAACATCAGTCTTACCAATGAACACCCAT
>SJYA01008212.1:0-16897 GCA_006410615.1 Neotragus moschatus | reverse complement strand
GGGAGTTGGTGATGGACAGGGAGGCCTGGCGTGCTGCGATTAATGGGGTCACAAAGAGTCAGACATGACTGAACCACTGAACTGAACTGAATATATACATATATATATAAAGAGATTTGAGAGGTTATTGTATCCAAAAATATTGAAAAATAATAAAAGAAGGCAATTTCTAGAATTTTTTTTAAAATGATTTTGAAACTAAAAAAAAAAATCATGTTTTGACTGTGATTTTTAAATACACTCCTCAAAGTGAAACTTTTTATTTATAAACTGAGGAAATTATTCAAATGTAGAAAAACACGAACATATTGAGTATAAGAAAATAACAACAGTAAACACAAACTCAAGATATTGATCATCTATCTATTATTCTAAAGCAAGAAGAGAAACTATACAAGGAGGATCATCAAGGAATAAAAAGAAAAGGAATTTTCCATTGTTTAACTTCTCCATGACTTTTAATCTTAGGAAGATTTATCTGACTGACTCAAGCTCTAAAACAAAAACAGTATACCTTCACATGAATGAACCACAATCCTGTGAAACAATATAACTTGTTCGTAATTCTCAGGTTAAATAATATTAACACACTTACAGTTAAGTCCAATCCATGAGTTTGAGTTACGTTTATCTAAAAGTTCAATTCTAAATTTTCTTAAGTGTGAAAAGTTAGGAAACTAATTTAATGTCTTTAAGCTTTAGATACAAAAGGTATTTATGGAACCTCTTTTGAAGAGTTCTTATGATATTTAAATGAGAGGATGCAGAAGGAAGTGTTAATATTTCACATTAAAAACACCCTGGGCTCACCTCCCACCATGAGCACATCAAAACCTCATCTGTATACACAGCGACTCTCTCTGGGTATGACCTGAAGGCTAGCAGAATGTCTCTTCTACAACCAAAATTACAATGGATAGAGTCTGTTAAGCAAGGTGGAGAAACGATCTTGTTGGGATCTACACTCTTGTCAGGTTACCCGGAGCAGAATATCAGATTCAGGGATCCTCCCTACAGAGTGAAAGGTTTGAGCCACATATATAGGCTTGCCAACTCTGAGATCTGACACAAAGAAGACAAGATTTTTGACTGATTTGAAATCCAGTGGAACTCATAGAAGGGCTGTGGGAAACTCCACTCTTGAAGGGGGGTGTGCACACAGATTTGCTTGCTTCCAGGCCCAGCAGAGAAATAGCAGATTGAAACCTTCTTGGTACTATGGGTTCCCTGCCAGGATGACCCCAANGACAAGATTTTTGACTGATTTGAAATCCAGTGGAACTCATAGAAGGGCTGTGGGAAACTCCACTCTTGAAGGGGGGTGTGCACACAGATTTGCTTGCTTCCAGGCCCAGCAGAGAAATAGCAGATTGAAACCTTCTTGGTACTATGGGTTCCCTGCCAGGATGACCCCAATACAACCACCTCTTTCACCTTTCATTAGCTTGTACTCCAGTCACTCCTGATAAAGGTCTGATCCCTGTCCGTGTGGAGACTGCCATCACACTGAGAAGAAATGGAGGTAGCTCAGAAATGGAAAATAAAACACTTCAAAGAATAGTAGGTGAGACTATTAATGAAAAAAAAAATGTCTAAAATAATGTTTCCAGTGAAGAGGAAAATTATTGCTATGAATTTAGAGTATATATGACAAAAAATGGAAATATAGTTTAAAATACTTGTATTTAAACATTTTAATAAAATGATAAAAATTATCTTCTTTGCTTAAATGCATTTAATAAATATTTCTGAATTATTGCTTATTTTTTAACGTGTGTGAACAAAAGAATATGAGTAAAATACACTGTATTTTAACTGACAATTTATATACTACAATAAAGCAGTACTAAATCTGAAAAGCTCAAGATTAGTAATATAAATTTGGAATAGAAACCCTAAGAACTCTAATAAAAGTCATTAGAGACGCTGGGCCACCATGATTCCAACAGCAAAATTTTGAGCCAGAGTGTGTATATGATAATATATGTTAAGTGTTGGTTTAAATTATAATACTTTTGAAATATTTCTTATACATTAGCAATTAATCATTGAATTACCAACATCTCATCTTAAAAAAAAAATAAAGCTGCAACAATGTTTATTAATTATACAAAATTGTAGTACATAACAAGTACCAATTTCAGTCCTCTTAGCTCCTAGATTATTTTATTCACTTGGAATATTTTGAGACAATAAAACTGGTGTCCTGACTTTTTTACCTTACCTAGAGTTTGAATACCACATGGGATAAAACTTAAACTCTGACCTGACCTATTTATGTAATTTCTGACAAATTCAGTGAAGAATATGGTGCATGGACACTCAAAGGTAAAAATACCAGAGATGTTTGAGATGTTCTGCCCTAATAGGCTGATTTTTACATGTTTTACATTTTTTTTACATTTTTTTATATTTCTAAGTCCCAGGAAGTAGTAGTTGTTCAAGCTTCCAAGAGAATTTCTTTTGTGTACCAAGACAAAGTCTACCCCTAAATACATATTTTTCAAGTACCAATGAGTTCCTTGAAGAAAACAGGAGAATAAATGTTATTAGATGCAACTACACACATTTCTCCCTATTGTAACAAGATGTCCTTGTGAATGTGCTAAATATTATTTAAGGAAAGGACTTCTCCTTTAGAAGAGATCATTGAGTCTTGGGAATCAACCACTGGAAAAATCTTGGTATCTCCTTAAGACTTCAAGAGACAGACCATGGTAAAAAGGACATGCTATCATTATCTTGTAAGTAGTTCAGGAAATGCAATGGTAATAGAAATATAGCATCAGAATTACTCTGGAAGAACAACAAAAAATTATCAAATGTGTCATTAAATAGCGATGTCCCATGATAGTGATTTACTTATTTCATTTGCAATTTTTTTTCTTGAATATCTAAAATAGCACTTGACATATAGTAACTAGTCAAAAAATATTTACTAAAAAAGAGGAATAAATGAATGGATAAGTTTTACTTGGGGCAGTGGAGGGTAAGTCTGAGCTATCTCATCGTAGAATGATTCAATAGGATGTTTACAGGTATGAAAAGTATCTGATGGGGAGGTCATCTAAGGAAAAGTGGACTTATAAAGTCAGAGAATAGTTTGGATAAATGTTAAATACACCTATTCCTACCTGAAGACTTTATAGAGGTTTAAAAATATGGATAAAACTATCCCAACAAATGTATTACATGGAGGATATTAATTAATGGACCCATATACAAATTGCTCTAATTTTTTCTCCCAGAAAGCTCAAAGAAATAGAGTCAAGGCAATATTCTAGTTAAACATAAAAATTCCTATTTATGTGAGATTTTTTAAGTCTTAGAAAAGATAATTTTACATTGTAAACAGTAGTATTGCTCATCACTACCTAAGGGATATTAGTTGTGAGCACTTCATGGGAGAATTGTAAGATATCTCACATGGACATGTGTAGAATACTTACTAAGTGATAGTATTACTAGGGGGAATTTTGATGAAAGGTAGATGTATTATAACTAGGATTAATATGAATGAATGCAATACTAAATTTAAGCAACATTTCATACTAGTGTTTTAAATAAACATATAGTGTTTGTTTATTTAATAAACACTATAAATAAACATATATATTTATATATATATATGTTTAAGTAAACTTAATATCCCTTAGGTAGTGATGAGCAATACTACTGTTTACAATGTAAAATTGCCTTTTCTAAGACTTAAAAATCTCACATAAATAGGAATTTTTATGTTTAACTAGAATATTGCCTTGAGCCTATTTCTTTGAGCTTTCTGGGAGAAAAAATTAGAGCAATTTGTATATAGGTCCATTAATTAATATACACTCGTGGCTGATTCATGTCAATGTATAGCAAAATGAATACAGTATTGTAAAGCAAAACAAGCTAAAAAATAAAAATAAAAAATAAAAATAAATAAATAAACATATAGTTTCTTAATTTGAACAAGTTAACGTATGTGAACTTGTGTTTAATATGTTAATTTAAGGAAGATTCACATGTATTTTTACATCTAATTATGTTGCCAGAATTATTTCAATTTTGCAGAATAACATTGAGGAATATTATTTTATCAAAGTCACAAAATGTAATAAAGATGCAAAGTCCAAATCTTGATATTGCAGTATGCATTCTCTCCACCTATAATTACAACATCTTGCAAAATGTAACAGAACTTGTAAAAGTGTGTTTATGTTATGTTAAAGTTTCTATATAAAAATGACAAACTGGCTTTGAAGCTTATTTCATCCAAATGATGACATTTTATATAATATAAATATTGTATTTTACCTTTAATATAACAAGGATTTTTTACCTTTAATATAACAAGGATTTTTTATCAAACAATGACTCAAAAATGTTTGTTCTCTGACAGTTTTGTCTCAGCATGTATCTTATTATTGAAAATATGAAGATAATTGAGAAAAATGCTTTTCTGAATTTCTTATCATCTAAGAAGATATAATAAAAAGGTAAATAAGACTTCTTAGTATTGTGATAAAGGTATGCTCAGGTTACAATAGCAACATGGCAAAAGATAAGGATTTTAAGCAAAGCTTCTACTGGTAAAGCACATCAACATGAGATTGAGAAACTGATAAAAGTCTAAGAAGAATTCTAAAACAAGTGATGATAACTTGAACACAAGCAAATGGAAAAGGAGATTATAAACAGTTTGATAGTATGACAGAATGAAAAACAAAGAAGAGAATGTCAGGAAATGACTGAATAAATATAGTATCAGGCCCCTGAAAACATGATGAGTTCTTAATAAATAATTTTAGCTTTATTTAGGTGATGGTTAGAAAATGAATGAGTATTGAAAGCCTTCCAAAGTAATGTCTACTTCTCCCAATTATAAAACCATCTCGATAACAGATGGCTAAGTCTTCTAGAATGCTTCAACTCTAAGTGTATAGAAGCAGTTGATTAAAAAAAAAAGTCTTAAGGGACATGTGAGGAGGAATGAACAACTTCATATTGCCTAAACAAGTGTGATCTCTAAGTGAACATCCCTTGAAATCTCACCAAAAGTGGAATCTGCCAGGGCCTTGACCTTGTATTCCCCAGCCTTCAGAAGTGCGAGAAATCAATTTTTGTTTGAAAATCATCTAGTCTGTGATATTCTGCTATAGCAATTCAACTGACTAAGGCAAAAATGAGCACTGATAAAGTGAGACACTGCTGTAGTTAATACCTAAAATTGTGGAAACAGTTTGTCTTTACATAATAGGAAGATGCTGGAAGATTTTGGAAGTGAATGCTAGAAAAAAACCTACATTGCCATGAACACATTAAAAGTAAACCTGATTAGAGGCTGGAATACTTGCTCAGCTGGCTGCCCCTCATCCTGTCTCACCCAACAGCCTAGCCAATGGAGAGAGACTTGCTGTGCTGATTAAAAATAAAAGTAAAAAAAAAAAGGAGCTATTCATTAGTAAGGGCCATTCTGATGAGATCTCATATGGAAATGAGGAATATGTTATTGGAAACAGGAAGACAAGTAATTTTTGCAATAAAGATGGCAAAGAAGTTGGCTGAATTGTGTTCACGTTCCAGTATTTTGTGGGAGATAAAACTTGCTACTAATGAAATTGGATGTTTAGTTGAAGAGATATCTAGTCACATTGCTCAAAACGTTGCTTGGCTTATCCTGGCTGCTTACTAGTAAAATGAGAAAAAAAGAGAATTATTTTCTATTATGATTAAACCTCTGTACATACTTGTGCTTGTGCTTAGTTGCTCAGATGTGTCTAACTCTTTACAACTCCATAGACTGTACCCTACCAGGCTCCACTGTCCATGGGGTTTTATAGACAAGAATATCAGAATGGTTTACCATTTCCTCCTCCAGTGAATCTTCCTGACTCAGGGACAGGACTTGCATCTCCTGTGTCTCCTGTACTGGGGCTGATCTGTCCGGAAGCCCTCATATGTTACTAAACAATAATAACTCTGATATAATTTTTAATTGTGATCCAATTTCACAGAGCCTTTAAGACCTTTAAAGAGATATGGAAGAACCCACCTGCCCTTGGGCATTATAAGTATAATATTTCCCTTTATGTTTTTCTGTATATAAAAAGGACAGAAATGTCATTGGGGTACTTACCTAAAAACAGGGATCGCTTTTGACCCAGGGAGTATTATGGCCAACTTCTAGACCCTTTGGAATGAGGTCACTAACCATTTGATTTAGGGCTACCAAGAACTTTATTGTGGAAGCCCCTTCAGCCACTTTTGTATCTCACGCAGTGGAAGTGCTCTTGAATTCTCATCACATCCATATCTCTCAGCCAGCTACCTGACCTCCTGTAACTCCTCATGGATCACTGATGGGTCTTACTTAAAAGGCAACAATGGCAAATAGTACTGAGCATGCTACTGAAATTCCTTTTGTTGTTATCAATGCACCATCTTTACCTACTGCTACTTCAGCTCAACAAGCTGAACAGTCTTACATGGGCCTATACTTTGACCAAGGACAAAACTGCCAGCAATTACACTGATAGTAAATATGCTTTCTGAGTAGCTTATGAATTTGAAATGCTGTGGAAGCAACTTGACTTTCTAATTTCCAGTGGAAATACAATTTTATCTATTTTATTTTTTTAGTATATTTTTAATTGGAGGACAACTGCTTTACAATATTGTGCTGACTTCTTCTCTGGGTCAGGAAGATCCTCTGGAGAAAGGAATGGTAACCCATTCCAATATTCTTGTCTGGAGAATTCCATGTGCAGAGGAACCAGGAAGGTTACAGTTCATGGGATTGCAAAGAGTCAGACATGACTTAGCAGCTAACACTTATATTTTAAAAATATGTTAATGAGAAATACTGTAAAAAGAAGTCATATAATCATTGGCTACATGAGTGATATACGTTTTTAGTATCTGTTTAACTAGGCTAGGCTTAAAAATACAATTGCTATGGCAAAAATTTATGCTAGAATTTATATATTTTAATTCAGCTTTATAGATGGTATTTTTGTGAATTAGATAGTAATAATTTCTAAATTTTTTACAAACCAAGGATGTGTTATTATATGGTCAGTTGTCAGCTAACAGCTCATTTGATAAATTGCACTCCATTGAAATAAGTAATATTCCACTGATTAGAAGTTAACCAGGGTTTCAAGTTTTACCATACATATCATAGTTGTATTTTTGGGGGGGAGGGAGAGTTATTATTTATTTTTTAACATAAATTTATTTATTTTAATTGTAGGCTAGTTACTGTACAATATTGTATTGGTTTTGCCATACATCACCATGAATCCACCATGGGTGTACACGTATTCCCCATCCTGAACCCCCTTCCCACCTCCCTCCCCGTACCATCCCTCTGGGTCATCCCAGTGCACCAGCCCCAAGCAACCTGTATCCTTGCATCTAACCTGGACTGGCAATTTGTATTTTTTAATTTTACCTTATTATTATTTAAATCACAAAGTCCAAGTAGTCTTAAATATGCTTTAAGGAAAAAGACAAAAATGATACGTGGCATACTTCAATCACTAATATTTTACTGTTGACATTTTAAGGATTGTATCCCATTATAAACTGAACATATACTTATGTTATCATATAATTGTAATGAAAATATCTTACAGAAACAGCGCTAGTTTGGTGGTGGGTGAATAAAAAGTTTGACAGTACATCTTATACTTACTCTTTATCACTATCACCGGAGGTTGTGAAGTTATTAGCATCACTGATGTTCAGTCACTCAGGCCTGTCCAAATTTTTTTGACCCCATGGATTGCAGCACACAGGGCTTCCATGTCCTTCACCATGTCCCAGAGCTTGCTCAAACTCAGGTACATTTAATCAGTGATGCCATCCAACCATCTCATCTTCTGTTTTCCCCTTCTCCTCTTGCCTTCAATCTTTCTCATCATCATCATTTTTTTCTAATAGATCAGTTCTTTGCATCAGGTGGTCAAAATACTGAAGCTTTAGCTTCAACATCAGTCGTTCTTATGAATATTCAGGACTAATTTACTTTAGGTTGACTGGTTTGATCTCCTTGCATCCAAGGGACTCTCAAGAGTCTTCTCCAACACCACAGTTCAAAAACATCAGTTCTTCAGTGTTCAGCCTCTTTATTGTCCACCTCTCACTTCCATACATGACTACTGGAAAAACCACTGTTTTGACTGTACAGATCTTTGTTCACAAAATGATATCTCTGCTTTTTAATATATTGTTTATGTTTGTCATAGCTTTCCTTCCAAGGAGCAGACGTCTTTTAATTTGATGGCTATAGTCATCATCCACAATGATTTTGGAGCCCAAAAAGAAAGTCTGCCACTGCTTCCCCTTTTTCCCCTGCTATTTGTCATGAAGCGATGGGACCTGTTGCCATGATCATAGTTTTCTGAATTTAGAGTTAAAGTCAGCTTTTTCACTCTCCTTTTTCACCTTCATCAAAAAGCTCTTAGTTCCTAATTGCTTTCTGCCATAAGGACGGTGTCATCTGCTATATCTGAGGTTATTGATATTTCTCCCAGAAATCCTGATTCTAGCTTGTGCTTCATCCAGCCTGGCATTTCACATGATGTACCCTGCAAATAAGTTAAATAAACAGAGTGACAATATTCAGCCTTAATGTACTCCTTTCCCAATTTGGAGTTAGTCCATTGTTCCATGTTTGATTCTGTTTCTTCTTGACTTGCATACAGATTACTCAGGAGGCAGATAAGATAGGCTGGTATTCTCATCTCTAAGAATTTTCCATAGTTTGTTATGATCCACGCAGTCAAAGGCTTTAGCATAGTAAATGAAGCAGAAGTGGATGTTCTTCTGGAATTCTCTTGCTTTTCCTATGATCCATTGGATGTTGGCAATTTGATCTCTGGCTCCTCTGCCTTTTATAAATTCAGCTTGAACATAAGAAAGTTCTTCATTCACCTACTGTTGAAGTCTCGAATTTGAGCATTACTTTGTTAGACTACCTTGGTGGCTCAGATGGTAAAGCCTCTGCCTATGATGCAGGAAACCTGGGTTTGATTCCTGGATGGGGAAGACTCCCTGGAGAAGGAAATGGCAACCCACTCCATACTCTCACCTGGAAAATCCCATAGACAGAGGAGCCTGGTGGGCTACAGTCTGTGGGGTCACAAAGAGTCGGACACAACTGAGCAACTTTACCTTCCCTTCCCCTTCCCTTGCTAGCGTGTGAGATGAGTGCGATTGTGTGGTAGTTTGAACATTCTTCGGCATTGCTCAATTTTCTTTGGGATTGAAATGAAAACTGACCTTTCCAGTCCTGTGGCATCTTTTGAACTTTCCAAAGTTACTCGCATATTGAGTGTGTCACTTTAACAGCATAATAGTTTAAGACTTGAAATAGCTTAGTTGGAATTCCATCACCTCTACTAGCTTTGTTCTAGTGATGCTTCCTAAGGCCCATTTGACTTCACACTCTAAGATGTCTGGCTCTAAATGGGTGATCACACCTTCTTGGTTATCTCAGTCATTAAGATCTTTTTCATATATTATATTGCAAATCATTATTAATGTTTTATTGAAAAACATCAATTAGTCACTAACTGATACTCATATTATGTGTTTATTTTTTATTTCGTTATTTTCTTTTCTTATCTTTATTCTTTAATTTCTTTTACTTTTTTAGATTAAATTCTTCTTTGGTTAATTGGTTGCCATATATATGTACATCATTAATGTTCATATTTTTTTCTAATACTTGTTTTCCATACTATAGTTTTCTATCTTAGCACTATTTCTTTTTTGCAAAACTAGAATAATTATAGAAATAATATGATTTAAAATGATTTATGTTTCTCTGTAAAATAATTACATGTGGCAGTAACCTAGGAGCATTAGTAATTATTATGTATCTAAATCCAGTGACAGAACAGATATCAGCCCAAGTTGGACTTGAGCAAGACTTTTGGTGTTTCTCATTTTTTTCCCCACCACTAGGGGTTGGTGCATTATGGTCCCTCTGGCAGGTTAAAGATTCTTACCAATTTTAGCCCTCATAGTTTCATGAAGTATGGACAGTCTTTCTTAATATCTCAGATATTGGCTGACTCTTAATAAGCAAATCACTCTAAGGAAAAAGCACTCCAAATTCTGGAGTCTGTACTCTGTGTTTTCTTTTTTTTAGATGATTGACTTATAAGTCCCTGAAAATTCTCTGTCTTAACCTACTGTTATCAAAAAAAACAAGTCCTTTTTGTGCTATTTTAACAACTTTAGCTTTAAGTAAAAGACTATGAGAGAACAATAGATCGATATTTTATATAAGATGCTTTCAGTTACATCTTGAAAAATGCATAGTAAACTCTTTGCTGTCATGCTTTGCTATTAGAGTTTTCAATTATCTTAAAATTTATGTTATTTTCTGTGTATGATTTGTTGATATTTTAGCATGTATTCATTTAAAGTTGTTAATATAAAGTATTAAAAAAGAATTGATTGGAAAACAAGGAGATTAAACCAGTCAATCCTAAGGGAAATCATTCTTGAATATTCATTGGAAGGACTAGTTCTGAAGCTAAAGCCCCAATCTTTTGACCACCTGATGTGAAAAGCTGACTCATTGTAAAAAAAAAAACCCTGATTCTGGGAAAGATTGAGGGCTGGAGGAGGAAGGGATGACAGAGGATGAGATGGCTGGATGGTATCATTGACTCAGTGGACATGAGTCTGAGCAAACTCTGGGAGATGGTGAAGGACAAGGAAGCCTGGTGTGCTGCAGTCCACGGGGTCACAAAGTCAAGACTGAAAAAATGAACAAAAATAACTAGTGAAAAAACATGATGCAGCACCAAGAAACTTAAACTACTCAGTGAGTCTTAAATGTCAAAGGTTTTAAAAATGTAACCCCAAATCCATAATTAATTTGCAAGATATCTCTTTACTGAAAGCAGCATTTTAAAATTTACAAATTTAATTTATAGTAAACTATTTTTAGAGCCAACTTATTAAAAAAACTTACATTTTTTGAAGTCTGAGAAGAAATAAAGTTATCTTTTACTGTACAGTGTATTCATTCATATAGGAATTTTCTTTGTAAAGAATTTTCAGCAAGCATGAATTTACTATATTTCAAAATACTTTTGATAATATTTAAGCAGATAAATATTCTCCTTATGAAATATATTTTCTACTTTTTTCATTGTGATCATATACAAGTAATTTTTAAAATGTATTTGCTTTTATTAGTGCATTTGTTCATTAAGCGTTAACAGATTGTGTTATTCACCACAAAGAATTTAGTTTCTCTCAGTCTAAGCAAAAGTTGGAGAGTCCTAGGATACCTGCTTTATTGTGTAGCTTTTTACATCTCATTAACTTCTTCTAATTGCCACTGATACACAATGTATACTTTCTGTGCTGCTATGGCCACAAAACAAATTATTCTACCCCTTAAGACTGCTCTGGAACTTCCCACAAACACTCAGGCTAGTTTCTTTTTTTTTTTTTTAATTGATATTAATTTATCCTGAAATAGTCTTTGTTTGGTGCACTAAAGCTGCGATTTTAATTAGAACACTGCTAAATCTCCATACTTCTATAATTTAGAATACCACCAGAGACTTTGACATGCAGAAATTACCAAGCTAAGTCAGGTCTTTAATAGCAGATTGCTACATGATTTGACATTTCTCATATGTTTTAATGTTGCAGTAGTTAGCCTTCAATAAAATCAGGATCCATACCTACTTTTGTTAATGTATTTCTCAATATGAAATTGTCCATAGAAGTTTCATATGTGAAACATCATTCTGCTTCTTACTTTGCTTTGTTTTGTAACTTTTCAGTATAGTGTGATGATCATTATAAAGCAGTATGTGAAAAGGTATTTCCCTTTTGGGAAGAGGGAGTTACAAGTGCTATGTCACTTTAGATCACAAGTTATGTACCTAGATCCTATAAATTGATATCAGAATGGTTTTAATGTTTCAGAGAATATTTTGGAACTGGGCATGGTGGCTTATCTGAAGTCAATTTTTGAAATTAAAGTTGTTATTTTAAAATGTTACCTTAAAATCTCCAGTGTCTAGCAATTTATGCTCTCAATATCACATTTGCTCCTGTGGAATAAGTTCATTGATTTGGTTTTCTACTCTTTTTCTTTCTTGTATTTTGAAAGAACTGTACACAAGATCATACCCAAAGAATATAGCAATATGAAAAATGTGTACAATTGTAAAATATTTTTAATTGTGAAAAACTTTAAATATGCAGAAAGCTCAAAAGCAATGTAAGAAATAAGTGTTCCCCGTCCCCTCCTTTCTCTGCGTTTCTCCTCTGTTAATTGGGACAGTTATGAACTGCTAGGCCACTTATGAATAAATCTCCCTTTCTTTCTCCTCACATTTGTAACTATTGTTCTGAAGTATGTTCTTTTGATTACTGTTTCTGTGATCTTTTTAATATGAAATTTACTGCCCATACTATGCATTACTGTTTATGCTGTTCTAAACTTTACAAAATTTCTATTCTATTCTATCTTATTGTATAGAAATTTTACAAATGTCATTCATTAATCAATATTATTATTATGAAATGCAATTCATGTTAATACTCATAAATGTGTTTCACTGTCACCATACAAAAGTATATATTAATACTGACTATATTCTCCATGCTGAACATTTCATCCCCTTGATTTATTTATTTTGTAACTGGGAGCTAATTACACTCTTAGTTTCCATAACCTATTACACTCAACCTTCCAACCCTTCCCCTCTGGCAACCATTTGTTTGTTGCCTATATTTATGATCCTGTTACTGTTTTGTTATGTTTGCTCATTTATTTTTATTAGATTCCACATATAAGTGAAATCATACTTTTGTCCTTTTCTGTCTGAATAATTTCCTTAGCATAATACCTCTCAGTTCTTCCATGTCACAAATGTCAAGATTTCATTATTTTCTATGCTGATTCATCTATCAACAGACATCTATATTGTTTTCATATCTTGGTTATAGTGAAAAATACTGTAATGCACATAAGGGTACATATATCTTTTTAAGTTAGTGTTTTAGCTTTCTTTGGAAAAAATATGCTGACGTGGAGTTGCTGCATTTTATGGAAGTTCTGCTTTTAATTTTCCGAAGAGCCCCCATACTATTTTCCATAGTGACTGCACCAATTTACATTTCCACCAATAGAACAAGAGGGCTCCCTTTTCTCTACATTCTTGCTAACACTTATTTGTTGCCTTTTTGATAATAGGTATTATGACATTTGAGGTGAGATCTCATTGTGGTTTCCATTTTTATTTCCATGAGGATTAGAGATGCTAAGCATCTTCTCTTGTCTGTGTTGATCATCTGTATGTATGTGTTCTTTGGAAAGACATCTATCCAGATGATTTGCTTATTTTAAGTCATTTTTTTATATTCAGTTGTATAAATTCTTTATGTATTTTAGATATTAGCCCCTGAATATATATATCATTTGTAAATCTCTTTCCCCAGTCAGTAAGTAACATTTTCCTTTTGTTGATAGTTTTCTTCGCTGTGCAAAATGTTGGTAGTTTGACATAGTGCTATTAGTTTATTTTTCTTCAGTTTCCCTTGACTGAAGAGATAGATCCAAAAAAAAAAAAAAGAAAAACATTAGGAAGACCAATGTCAAAGAATCAAAGAACATATATAATTTTTCGGAGTTTTATGATTTCAGGTTTTACATTTAAATCTTTAATCAATTTTAAGCTCATTTTTTTGTATATATTGTGAGAGAGTAGTCCAATTTGATTCATTTGCACATATCAGCCAGTTTTCAAAATACTATTTATAAAGAGGCTGCCTTTCCCAGCATTATATTTATGACTCATTTATCAGATTGACTATATTATTTATGGGCTCCTTATTCTGTTCATTGATCTATATGCCTGATTTTATTCCAGTACCATACTATTTTGATTATTTTGTCATGGTTGTTTCAAATCTAGGAGTGTGATAACTCCAGCTTTTTTTTTTTTTTAATCCCGTCAAGATTGCTATGGCGTTTGTTGGTCTGCTATGGTGCCATACAAATTTTAGAAAGATTTGTTCCAGTTCTGTGAAAAATGATACTGGTATTTTGATAGGAATTTCATTAAACCTGTAGATTGCCTTAAGGAGTATTGTCATTTTAACAATATTCATTTCTTTCAGTTTATGAACATGATGTATCTTTCATCATGTATGTGTCATCTTCAATTCTTCTGCATATAGTATCATTCAGTCTGCAAACAGTGATCTGTTTTCCTTCCCTTCCAATTTGGATTCTTTCAGCTTCTTTTTCTCTTCTAATTTCTATGGCTAGGACTTCAAATAATATATTTAACAACAGTGATGTAGAATAGGCATCCCTCTCTTGCTCCTGATCTTAAAGTGTTTCGAGCTTTTCACTGTTGAGCATAATGTTGACTGTAGATTTGTCATATGTGCCTTTTATTATGTTGAGGTATGCTTCCTCTGCAACCACTCTGTTGAGAGTTTTTATAATAAATGGATGTTGCAATTTATCAAAAGCTTTTTCTGCCTCTCCAGGGATGATCATATTTTTGTTCAATTTGTTAAGATAGTGTATCGCATTGATTAATTTTTGAATATTGATCCATCTTTGCATCAGTGAGTAAATCCCCATATTATCAAGGTGTATAATACTTTAAATATATTATTGAATTTGATTTGCTAATAATTTGTTGAAGATTTTACATCTATGTTCATTAGTGATACTGGCTTGTGTCCTTTTCTCGTTTTGGTATCAGGATGATGCTGGCCTAAGGAATGAGTTTGGAAATGTTCCCTCTCTAATTTGGGGGAACAATTTGAGAAGAATAGATGTTAATACATCTTTAAATATTTGAAATTCATTTGAAATTTCTGTTTTTGTACTTTTTATTTTTATTTTTTTTTTAACTGATTCAGCTTTGTTACCGGTGATTAATCTGTTTGATCTGTTCACATTGTCTTAGGAAATTTTATGCTTCCAGAAGTTTACCCATTTTTTTCAAGCTTGTTCATTTTACTAGAGAATAAAAATATTTAGTCATCTCTTATGATCCATTGTAATTCTGTGAGGTCCATTGTAACTTCTTTTCTTTCAGTTCCAATTTTATTCATTTGAGTGCTCTCTTTTTTTCCTAATGAATCTGACTAAATGTTTATAAATTTTGTGTATCTTTCAAGATAGGCAGCTTGGAAGTTTCATTGATGGTTTCTATTTTTTTTTTTTTTTTTAGTATCTATTTAAATTGCTTTTGCTTTAATCTTTTCTTCAACTAACTTAGGCCTTTGATTTGTTCTTTTCTTAGTTCCTTATATAAAAAATGTGCTATTTATTTAAATTTCAATAAGGATTTATTTTTGTTTACCCCATTCTGAGCATGTGCAATGTTATTCATTTGAGAAACTAATCTGATAATACTAGAGAGTGCTTGGCCAATTCCTTCTTAATTGGAGGGTTTCTTCACTGTCTCAAGCCTTTCTTCATGATATTTGTTTTACATATACAACTGTCTTCTCTTTCACATTGACATTTTTTTCCCTTCTGTATGAAATTTTGCATACTTTTTACCTTAGATATTTTTTACAATTTAACGATTTTTCTTTATCTTATCAACTCCACATTACTATCTCTACACAGTACATTTGAAATTATTTTATACATGGAAACGAATATAATCATCTTTCAACATCTCGGTTAAATAGATAAGATACATATCAGTTCAGTTCAGTTCAGTTCAGTCTCTCAGTCGTGGCTAACACTTTGCAAACCCATGAATTGCAGCATGCCAGGCCTCCCTGTCCATCACCAACTCCCGGAGTTCACTCAGACTCACGCCCATCGAGTCAGTGATGCCATCCAGCCATCTCATCCTCTGTCGTCCCCTTCTCCTCCTGCCCCCAATCCCTCCCAGAATTAGAGTCTTTTCCAATGAGTCAACTCTTTGCATGAGGTAGCAAAGAATTGGAGTTTCAGCTTTAGCATCAGTCCTTACAATGAATATACAAGACTGATCTCCTTTAGAATGGACTGGTTGGACCTCTTTGCAGTCCAAGGGACTCTCAAGAGTCTTCACCAACACCACAGTTCAAAAGCATCAACTTTTCAACGCTCAGCTTTCTTCACAGCCCACCACTCACATCCATACATGATCACTGGAAAAACCATAGCCTTCACTAGATGGGCCTTTGTTGACAAAGTGATGTCTCTGCTTTTGAATATGCTATCTATAGGTTGGTCATAACTTTCCTTCCAAGGAGTAAGCTTCTTTTATTTTATTTTATTTTTTATTTTTTAGTTTGTTTTGCTTTATAATACTGTATTTGTTTTGCCATACATTGACATGAATCAGCCACAAGTGTATATGAGCTCCCAATCCCGAACCCCCCCCCTCTCCCCTCACACCCCACACCATCTCCCTGAATCATCCCCATGCATCAGTCCCAAGTATCCTGCATCCTGCATCGAACCTAGACCAGTGATTCTTTTACTTATGATATCATACATGTTACAATGCCACTCTCCCAAATCATCTCACCCGCTCCCTCTCCAACAGAGTCCAAAAGGCTGTTCTATACATCTGTGTCTCTTTTGCTGTCTCATGTACAGGTATAACATTACCATCTTTCTAATTTCCACATATATGTGTTAGTATACTGTATTGGTGTTTTTCTTTCTGGTTTGCTTCACTCTGTATAATTGGCTCCAGTTTAATGCACCTCATTAGAACTGATTCAAATATATTCTTTTTAATGGCTGAATAATATTCCATTGTGTATATGTAACATGGCTTTCTTATCCATTCATCTGCTGATGGACATCTAGGTTGCTTCCATGTCATGGCTATTATAAATAGAGCTGCAATGAACATTGGGGTACATGTGTCTCTTTCAATTCTGGTTTCCTCAG
>SJYA01008211.1:0-16340 GCA_006410615.1 Neotragus moschatus | reverse complement strand
ACTTTCACAGCATCATCTTTCAGGATTTGAAAGAGCTCCACTGGAATTCCATCACCTCCACTAGCTTTGGAATCTCAGGAGTCTTCTCCAATGCCATAGTTAGACAGTATCAATTCTTCAGTGCTCAGCTTTCTTTATATTCCAACTCTCACATCCATACATGACTAGTGGAAAAACCATAGCTTGGACTAGATGGACCTTTGTCGGCAAAGTAACGTCTCTGCTTTTTACTATGCTGTCTAGGTTGGTTATGGCTTTTCTCCCAAGGAGCAAGCATCTTTTGACTTCATGGCTGCAGGCACCATCTGCAGTGATTTTGGAGCCCCTACCCCCATAGAATCTCTTGCTGTTTCTATTGTAGTTTTATCACCATTAATTTTTAAGTTGTTTGTAGCAATAGTTTTGCTTTATTTCTTTAACTTAAAAATTATTTAGAATTTTTTCCAAATTCACCTTCTTTTAAATTAAAAAAGTCCTTTTAGTTTTGTTGCATCAAGGTAGAGATTGCAGCCTGTATCACACATCTTCACTGTGCGTTGCCTGTCTGGTGAAATTGTTATGATCCTCCGTATTCCTTTTAATGCAATTTTCTCATATCCTTCATTGTTTATTACTCCTAGTCTTATTTCCCCTACGTTGTTTATTTATATTTACTTGATGTTTCTTTGTTGATTTCTCAGTTTTGAACGGTGCCCTGTCATTTTGGTTTAGGTGGATCTCTTTGGCATTGCAGTTGTGTGTGGTTGCTTTTTAATTGTAAATGTCTTTGTCATACTTGTGATTTCTGTTTTTTTTTTTTTAATGTTTTAATGATTGTTTTAGAGTTTTATTTTCACAGTTTGATATATGAAATGCACTTTCATCCTGGAGAGATAACATGTTTTTTCAAAGCACATCAACATCACGAATGTCTTTTTTTTAATTTGTATTTTTTACAGCGGAAGCATTTTGTATTGGGGTCTAGCTGGTTAACAATGTTGCGACATGTTTACACACGTATCCCTTCTCCTCCAAAGCCTCCTCCCATTCCTAAAAAGAGACACTCAGTGTTTTCGTTCTGATTAATCCTTCAGTCAGTGACATTATCATTGCAGACCCTGATTATTGACAGTGCTGTTGGCCAGCATGTCATTAATTACTGTCCGCATTGTTTCTTGTTGAGNCACACGTATCCCTTCTCCTCCAAAGCCTCCTCCCATTCCTAAAAAGAGACACTCAGTGTTTTCGTTCTGATTAATCCTTCAGTCAGTGACATTATCATTGCAGACCCTGATTATTGACAGTGCTGTTGGCCAGCATGTCATTAATTACTGTCTGCATTGTTTCTTGTTGAGAATTGGTCCAATCTTGTGCTTTACTTATCACGTTGTCTACTCTGTGTTTAAATACTCTGTTCAAGCCTTCTTCTGGTTTTAAATTCTACTCTGATTTGACTGTTTTCAGAAGTTTCCGTCGTAACTCCTATGATTAGTTTGCTTTGCGGGCCAGGCCTCTTTGTTAGCCTTGAATTTGAATTTAACTTTTTGTAAGTAGTAATGTTTGAAAGTTTTAAAATTATTCGCATGTATCATGTTTAACAGGGACCTGATTATTTTCATTGTAGGGAATCTGTGACCTCACTGCTAATGACATTGCTAATGTCTTTAAGACTATTTATATGAGATCGACATATCTCTAAGATGTTTAGTAATGCTTCCATGACATTCCGTGGCCCTTCCTGAGGTTGGTATCCGAGCCTCTCGGTTCGCCTGGGATGTCTTCAGCCTTGACCTGGTGCCTGCTGCTTGCTCAGGGTTCTGAACGGGGCTCGGAGGCTTGTCTGCTCTCAGGCTCTGTCTCGTAATTCACGTCTCCTTACCTGATCCTCCTCTGTGGTCCTAACTCAGTGGCTCGGTTTTCTGAAGATTTCCGTCTGCCTCTTTTGCCTACATTTCAGTCTTTAGTTCAAGATGCTTGTCTATGCACTTCACGCACTCTTTCCTGATTCCAGATCATGCTTCCAGGCCCGAGGGTAACAAACTGGAGAGCTTGAGCTCCGAGACCACAGTTTGGAGACAGTCGTGCGTCGTGTGCTTCCGGCAGGAGGCTCCCTCTCTGTAAAGGCAGCAGGTGCCTCAGGCTGCAGCCTGGGAAGTGGGGCTTCCAGGGGCTTCCATCCCCATAGGGGATGGGCGTGACGCTCAGGGTGGTGACGGAGGTGTGTCCGCGAGGAGTGCCCAACCTCGCGGGGGATCTTGGCAGGCCTCTCAGGACGGATCGTGGGAGGTGGGTCTGCAAGGATGCGGAGGGGTTGGCTGTAGAGCGGATGGCACTGCGGGCATCGGTGCGGGGGGAGCGCCGGCCACCGCGTCATGTCCAGGAAAGAGAACGGTCTCTGGAGTCTCAGCATAAGGTTGGCAGGGGGACGGGAGGTCAAGCCCGGTAAGGAGAGAGCTGCACCCAGGGAGGGTAGGCTGCACGCTCCAGGAGTCGGGGCTCTGGCTCGTAGGCAAGGGAAGAGGCTGAGGAAAGTGAGAGACGGAGAGGACTGCCGCGCTCATATTTTAAAACGACGTGCATGGTGCCGCGTCAGGCAGGGTAACAGTGGAGAGCAAGAGGCTGGGGTCTGCGGAGAGGACTGCCGCGCTCATATTTTAAACGACGTGCGTGGTCCCGCTTCAGGCAGGGTAACAGTGGAGAGCAAGAGGCTGGGGTCTGCAGACTTCAAGGCAAGGCTGTGTCCTGGGATTCCGAGAGGAGGGAAAGGCAGCAGCGACGTGCAAGGCGGGGCTGGCTCTTCTGTCTGCCGAGAGGCTTAGGTGTGCCCTTAGGGACCTGGGCGTCCCTACCCTCACTGCTGGCTTCCAGCCCTGCTCGCGTGTACAGAAGCGGACAGGATGCCTGCCTCTTGGTAGAAACGAATAATTTGCATTTCTAGATTCTACTGAGAAAAGAGAGTGTGATTGACAAACACGAAGTTTCCCGCGTGCAGTTTGTCTTCCTGGTGTTACATGGCAGTCTCCCTCGGAATGTGCTCACCACATAAACTAAGGGTCATCTTTCAGCCAAAAGGTGTCTCTTCACCATTTCTGTCGGGATGGGAATGCAGACCTTTGAAAGGTTTTCGTACATAATGGTGATGAGTCTGGGGTGAGTCCTCTGGACGTGCACAGAGAGGATGTGGGGGCGATGAAGCTACCATCGTCTGCAGGGGAGGCAGTCTTCTCAGCGCCTCCCTTGTCTTCCCGGTCAGTCCACGCTTCCTGTGGCAGCGGTCGAAGCCCTGGGGTGACCCTTGGCTGTCCCCTCCCTCCTCACCTGGTCCATCAGCAAACCCTGCAGGCTCTGCCCTCACACTCATCCGGAGCGCCCTTTGCCCACTGGTCTGGCTCTCGGCAGCTCTCCCCTGGTTCAATGCCACCGCCTCCTAGTGACCCCTGCTGCCCTTGAGCCTTTAGTGCCCAGACAGGCCTGCGGTGAGCTCAGCCAGGGGCGGGGACCTCCACTCAACCCCCTTCCATGGCTCCCACTCCACTTAGGGAGAAGCCTGCTACTCTCCCGTGGTCCCCTGCGCTCAAAGTGGGACCCCCCCGCCACGGAGCCTTCCCTTGCACAGCCCACCCTGGCCCTCACCGGCCGTGTCCACAGCTCAGGGGCTGTGTAGACTCGCCTCTTGTTCCAGTGGCCCCTCTAGGCATCTTCGTGGGTCCCATGCTGTGGGGGAGTCTTCACTGGGCCCCCTGTCCTGAGCATGGGGGAGCCTTCACTGGGCCCCGTGTCCTGAACGTGGGAGAGCCTTCACTGGGCCCCGTGTCCTGAGAGTAGGGGAGCCTTCCCTGGGCCCCGTGTCTGAGAGTGGGGGAGCCTTCACTGGGCCCCATGTTCTGAGCGTGGGGGAGCCTTCACTGGGCCCATATCCTGAGAGTGGTCCCCCACACCCAGAGCTCTCTATGGCCCTCCCAGGTCACCCCTGTCCCTTTCCCACCCCGTGTGCATCAGCTATTATTGCTTCATCTGCCACGTCCACCCTCAGAATATTCTGAGCTACTTAGGAGCGGAGACCTTGCCCATCTTCTGTGCTTCTGTGCCCTTAGTGCCCGTAAGCGTGCCTGGGACACTTGCAGGGCTCGGGCTCCATTTCAGGAGGCGCGGAGCTCCCCAAGGCCCAGGAAGGGCTTGTCGGGCAGAGGGCCTCCCTGTCTGTTTCCCTCCCCCAGAGCGGGAGGGCTTGAAGGCACCACTGGGGGCCTGGCCCCGAGCCCGCAGGCCACGCACCTGTGTGCAGGCCCCTCTTTCTGATTCTAGATTTGTTCACATGTGAAACGGGGATGAACCAGCAATTCTGCCTGAACGAGTGTGGGTTCGGCTGACTTTCCCGAGCGAGCAGGGCCACGCTGGGCAGAGCGGAGGCACCCGCTAGAACCGCAGTTCCGCCTGCGTCCCCTCCACCCAGCCTCTTCCAGGAGCTGATGGCCTCACAAGCTAACTTCTGGCAAGGCGGGGGGTCTGTGGTGGACCCATCCTCCATTTCTTCCTGGGGCATCTGTAGTTTTTCCTCCTTTGGCTGTGGCTGTGGTTGTGGCTGTTTGTGGTTGTGAGTGGAGCTGTGGTTGTGGGTGTGCCTGTGGTTGTGGGTGTGGCTAGTTTGTGCCTGTGGCTGTGGCTGGTTTGTGGCCGTGATTGTGAGCAGACGCCTTGCATCCTGGATCACCCTGGTATTTCCGTGAAGGGCAGGCTGCACCTGGCTTCATCTGCGGGGGCTCTGAACTGTGGCAAATGCGCTGATTAAATCACATTTTTCTTATCCACAATCAGGAAACAGGAAGTGATTTGACACAGAACATTGCATCAATTATGATCAGCTTGGGGAGATTCTCTCTGATAAGCATTTTCTGTCAGCCGGTGCGTCTAGCACTGCAGGCAATCAGCAGCAGAGGGACCTCTCCCCCCGGGCCGCCCCACCCCAGGCCTCCCGCACACCGCACTGCTCCCCAGGCCTCGCCCCTCACCCCCAGGCTCACCCCTCGGCCCCAGCACTCAGCCCCAGGCCTCCCCATCCCCGGTCTCACCCCCCAGGCCGACTCCCCCCCTCCTTTCTCTATTGAACGCTCTCCTTTCTGAGCTCTGCCCTGGGCTCTCTGCAGGGTCGTAAACCCCAGCTTTGGCTTCGGGAGGAGACTCGGCAGAAGCTGGTGGTTTGGCTGCAGGCAGGCCACATACACCCAATTTTAAAACTGAGTTCTCTCTTTTGGATTGCATTTATTTTTTTGCTTTTTAAAATGTCTCCTGATCAGATGGTTTGTGAGTGAAGACCAGACTCTTGGAGACAGGCGGTGACAGACGTTCAAACAGGAGGCCCTGGGAGGTCAGGACGCTGAGCTGAAGCCAGGGTCGGGGGTCCCTGAGCGGGCGCCTGAGGCTGGCTCTGAACCCTGGCTGCTCTGTAACCCTGGTTCCCAGGGTTGTCGCGGGGCTGGCCGGCGGTGCTGGGCGAGTGACCGGCATGCACTAGGCAACGCGGGCCGGGGTCAGGCTCGGGGGGAGGGACGAGTTTGCTGTGATCCTACTTCGGCTCCTCGCTCCTCTGCACCTTCCAAACAGCAGACCCCAGGGTGGTGACACCTGGCTGTTCTTTCCCGTGGGGTCCATTTGATGAGCAGAGTTTGCACGGCAAGCTTTCATTTCTTCTTGGATTCTATGCAATGAAAAAACTCCACGTGACCGAGTGTCTGTCAGCAGTAGAGTGGGTTACCAAGATAAAGCGATAGGCAGGTACGTTTACAGCTTCCACCCCAGGTTCCCAAGCTGCCTGCCTCTGGGCTTGGCACTGACGCAGCTCAGGCGCCCGAGTGGGAGCACGTCGTCTGCATCACGGGACGCACAGCTCCCGACGGCATCTCCGGCACCTTCCAGCTGTTTATGCTGTGAACGGACTGTCACGACTTTCACTCCGTCTGAATTATGACTTCCAGAACTGCCTCCTATTGTGACCGGCCTAAGCAGGGGGTCCACACACGCTTCCCGAAAGCTCCGTTTGGGGTGCTTCCCCTTTCGCTTCTCTCACAGACACCTCCTCACAAAGATGTCCCACGTCCCTGGCTTGCCGGGACAGGGGGACAAAGGGGACTTTCTAGAATCTGCGGTTGGGGCACATTGCAAAGGTGGGGGTGGGTAGATCTTTTTAAACAAAAAGAGGAACTGACCTCAGTTGATTTTCTTTCCTTGTTCTCATGCAGGAAATGGAACACCTCCTGGTGTTATATGCAAAGTCGTCCAATATTTTGAGTCCTTGTGTGAAAAACCCAAGGGAGTTGCTGGCCTCGGCGGCTCGTCTGGTCTACAGGTAAGCTTCCGGGGCATAAATGTTGCCTCCGTGATAAAGGGTGTTGGGGTTGGGGTGGTGCTGACAAGGGCGGCCACGTCTCCCTCCTCACCCGTGAGCTCTGTTCACCCTGACCCACAGCGACAAACAGGCTGTGGCTGCTGGATCGAGGGGCTCCACAGCTCTTGGGGGGCAGATGGGGGCTCATGGCCCCCACCTCACATCTGAGGCCGAGACGGTGACCACAGCAGGTGGCGTTTAAGTTCTTGTCTCTTCAACGGCGACCAAAGGATTGTAATGATTTGTGCCCAGGTGGGCAGTGGCCCATGTTGCCTGTGGCTCTGCCAGAAGGCGATTGTGTGTGTGCACGCGTGTGTGTGCATGTGTGTGCATGGGTGGGGTGTTGCCCATGCAACTGGGGAGGCCAGGCTGGTACTGAAGGCCAGCATTTGCAGACTGACTAATGCAGGGTGAGAATTCCTGTCTGGTTCCATGACTCGGAGCTGGGAGGAGGGACAGAGAGGCAGGAGGACTTCAGGACCTGGGACAGGGCAGCCTTGATGTCAGGGGCCTCGCTGAGTCCACAGAGAGGGAGGGCATGACTGGCAGAGGCCGCAGGAGCTCTTGATAGGTGCCTCTGATGGACGCGGCAGGAGCGGCTTGTCTCTGAGTTAGGCTGACCTGGACTTAAATGGAACTCCTCAGCTTACTAACCTGCAGCCTCCAGCAGCTGCCCGCCCACCCAGGCCTCAGCTTCTGCCTGCTCTGAAGGGTGATGCTGGGGCTGCGTGGAGAGCAGCTGTGAGCATGAAGATGAAGCCACATGTGTGCAGCGTCCCACAGGATTCCTGGAGAAAGCAGGCTTTAAACAACCAGAAGTTATCTTATGCAATGTTTGCTATTACTAAAAGTTTTACTTTTACAGTTACACATTCCTAGAATGTCTGGGAAATGGGAGCTAGTCCCCCAGAAGGGGCATCCTAGTTACCTGACGATTTATTGACAAGGTATCCGTGCCGGAGCTTCAGCCTGGGGGCTCTCACACCCTTCCCAGGAACCAGGGTTGAACTCTGCCCCTAGTGCTGCCTTGACGTCTGCGTCCCAGTACCAAGAACGAGAGTGAATTGGGAAAGAGGGCTGTGGGGTCGTGCTGTGGGAGGGTGGCCTGTAGCCTGATACCTGGTGCTCTTAGAGGAACAGGGAGGTTCGGACACAGACACGCAGAGAGGGTGGCCCGCGTTGGGTGCGGGGAGGAGAGCCCGTGATGATGGAGGCGGAGCCTGATGTGAGCCGAAACCAGGGAGCCACGTGGGGAGCTGATACGGGCAGCGGACACAGGGCTTGCCAGCCTCCAGCAGGAGCCCGAGACGCTGCGAGCAGGCGGTCCGTCAGAGCCGTGATGGACGCCCAGCCCTGTGACGTCCGCATTTCCAGTCTGGACTCCAGAGTCGCGCCTGGCCTCTGCTCCAGGGGTACAGTGTGTCTTACTGTGCTCTGCGGTCTGAGCTCCCCTCCCGACCTTATAAAACCTCAGCAGTGGGTCATTTGACACCCACTCCAATTCCTCCTTTTACCTCGAAGCTTGCTTCATGGAGAGCTAGGGCTCCGCCCGCTGGACTCGGCTCAGCCAGCGCTAAGCGATCACCTTTGCCGTGCTTACCCTCCTAGAGGCAGCGGAAGAAGCCCGCGTGAAGATGACCTCGGTCTTCCTGAAGCGAGGATTCAAGGTGTGTGGACACATTTCAGGCATCTAAGCGTGCACCTGCATGGACCCTGCTTGCTTTTTTTGTTTTTGTTCCTGAACAAAATCTTATGAATTTTCCAAGTCGATTTTCTATTGCATCAGCGAAGCCACTCTCTGTGCCCAGCATGTCCTGGTGCAGCCCAGCTCCATTCCTGCTCTTCTGTGAGCTCCCGTCGGGCGGGGCTGAAGCCTGGAGACTACAGCCCGGCACTGGTCTGCGTGCCGGCTCGTCTTCACCGAGGTCATCTTCACGTGGACTTCTTCCGCCGCCTCTAGGAGCGTAAGCACACCGAACGCGATCACTTAGCGCTGGTTGAGCTGAGTCCAGCGGTAGGAGCCCTAGCTCTCCATGAAGCAAGCTACGGGGTAAAGGAAGACTTGGAGTGGGTGTCAAATCGCCCACTGCTGATGTCTTATAAGGTCGGGAGGGAAGTTCAGACCCACGCGCACAGCAAGTCTGCGTATGCTTCCCCCACGGAGAGCAGAGACAGGTCAGTCTGGGAGCTGCAGGTTCCCTCAGCCCTGGCAGGGGTGGCTCTGCACTTCTGGGACCCAGGCACCATCCCAGGGGAAAGAGGGGCTTCCTGGCACTGGTACCACCAGCTGGTTCCCTCAGCTCTTCCAAAATGCTGGCGAACAACTCCCCTTGTTAAACCTCTTGGAGTGAACTATACAGAGTGGCCTCTGAAGGTTTCTAAACTAATACAACCATCTAATGAAATTCCCCTGTTCCCAGGGACGACTGTGCCACCTGGGGAGTCCTATCGGGTTTGAAGCCAAATCAGACCAGACACTCTGGTTCCGGGACTCAGGAAAAGGATGGAGTGTGTTGACTTCTCTCTTCTGTAAAGTGAGGAGGCCATAGGCAGATAAAGTGAGTGTGTGTGTGTGTGTGTGTGTGTGTGTGTGTGTCTAGGTCTGTAGGTGTCATTAAAGAAGAGAACACACGCAGCATCACTCTGCCACACTCATGGGTAGAGATGATCAATATTTCACCATTTTTATTCATTTGAATCACACGTTTTGTCAACATGTCTGACCTCTAGCAGGCTTCTGGAGTCAGTCCTGGGGACTTTAAGCCACAGGATCAAGACTCCTTGAGCAAAAAGTTGGTTTTGCTTTCCAGAGGAACATCTAGGTTCCTGGGTGAGTCATTTTCTTACTGACTGTTCAGGAAATTGAGCAGGGTGGGTCTTGGTCCGCCCGTCACCTGAGAGTCACGTGAAACGCAGGCTGTAACGCTGCACGAGGTTGTTGGGATGAGCGAGAAGGGGGCCTTTGTAAATCTGGACTCACTGAACACCACACAGGGCGGGTGGTAGACACTCAGCCAGCGTGTGGGAATTCTTACTTGCTGGCAGTGGACAGGTGCACACAAAAGCGATGGGCAAAGTGGTTCTGAAGAGAAAGGGGAAAAGAAGCCACAGGGCCGTCAATGGCGGTCATTGCCATAGATGCCCACAGCACTTTATAGTTTATAAAGTTATTTTTCCATTTCCTATTTTGCCATTGTGATAGGACTCTGGGGTAGGTAAGAAAAGGAACCTCAATGTCTTCAGTTTTATTTTCAATGAGAAAAGTGAAGCCCAAACTGATGATTGAGTGATTTTCCTGTGGGCACACAGCTGCTGGTGCTGACGTTAGCCTGCACTGTGAACGGACCGTATGCCGGGCACCCTGGAGGGCTTCGTGTGCCCCGTGCTCTTAAACCATCAGATCAGTCTCAGGGCTGGTTACAGAGGACGGAGCTTCTCTGGAGGGTAAGATGCTTTCTCAGGGAGACACAGGAGCAGGTGGAGAAGCTCAGGCAGCCTGAGGACACAGCCCAGGCTTGTGGCTGTGGCTCTGTGCTCTGGGAGCGGGGTCATCAGCTGCTCACCATGTCTGGGCACCACCGGGAGCGGGGTTGTCAGCTGATCACCATGTCTGTGCACCAGGGCAGGCCTGTGCTGGCCACTCGTCTGTGTGGCTAAAAGCTCAATCCCAGGACCCAGCCAAGGTGAAGAATTTTCCCTTGAGTTATGTCTCACTCCACGTGTGCTGATGCTATGAAAATAATTTCCACCAGGAGTGACTACCTAGGAAACAAAGGAGGAGGTGAAATGTCGCTCACAGCGACAGCCACAGCTACAAGTGGTCAAAGAATTAGCACAAAGTGCCCAAGACTCTCGTAAACACAACTTATAAAGTCTACTAGAAGACAGACATCACAGCAGATGTGAAGAAAGGCAAGACATATACCATATTCATGGATGAGGCAACTTGGCATTGTGAAATCTGTTTCACCCCACCTCAGTACACCTACCCAAGTAACGCTTTTCCAATAAAAACTCTAGTTTGGCTGTTTTAAAGAACCAAACCATTTAAAGTTTGTGAAGCGACAAATATCCAGAATAAACAAGACACTTTTGAAAAAGAAAAGAGAAAGGGGAATTAGGCTACCATATATTAAGACACACTGGAAAGAGGTGATCAGGAAAATCCTGCTTCTGGAGAAGGAACTGACTTGTAGACAAGAGACAGAAAGCCGATGTCAGAAACGTGGTTAGAAACTTGGGGGCCCAGCAAGTGACAGCACTTCAGTGAGGAGAGGATGTGTGATCTGGTGTCTGGCAAGGAAGTGACACGCAGTCTACGGGGAAAAGAATCCTTGGATGCTCAGCCTCAGAGCAAGCTAAGGTCATCGCTGGAAGGACTGGAGACCCAGAGCGACAGAGGCGGCCGTAAAGGCCACTGAAGAAACGCGAGAGGGTCTCTAAGCTCTCAAGTGAGGAGCGAGTTCTTTGCCCGTGTGCTTTCTTCCAAAGCACCGCCTGTCACAAAGAGGGGTGGATCCGATGACTGTGGTGAGGAGCTGGAGGATGGCTCAGAGGACACCGTCAGCATTCAAAGCCAGCGAGGCATGGCCAGCTAGAGGAGGCGTGACGCTTCTTCAAAATTAAGGAGTAAAGGAGGGCAATCAAGAAACATTTGCCAAGAGAACGAGCAGACCATTCAGAAGAGGGGGAACCTAATGTCTGGAAGAAACAGCACACGGGCAACCAGAGAAATGCCGAGTTAAGCCACGTGGCCCCTTCATCTCGGACTCACTGGGCTTTCAAAACGGAAAAGCCCCATGAATGCAGCTACCGGTAGAGGACGGACAAAAAAGGGAATCCAGGTGATGGAGTGGGAGTCGCCCGGGTCCCGGCTCCGACAGCTGTCTGCAGGCACGGGGTGGTGTCGTAGCACGCTCTGCGGTGTGAACAGGGGACGCTGGCTCCCAAGGTGCATGACCCAGAAGAGGGAGTGAAGGCGGAGGAGACGTGGGGTCCCTGCGTCAGCCAGGGCCTCGTGCAGCCTGTAGCGGGTGCTGGACACAGAGCACTTTGAGTGAATCGCAGGGCAAGCTGTGCAGAGGCTCAGCCCCGTGACAGTCAGTCGGTGGGGACACAGACACGCGAGCTCTCCTGAGTGTTCCTGTTGGGCTGCACCCTGCAGGCCGCAAGCCCGGTGCTCGCCCAGCTCTAAGACTGAGGAAAGAGCCTGAAGGCAGAGACAGAGATGTCAGTGGTTTCATGGAAGCAGACCGTGCGTGTCTGAAGAAGTGCCTGGAGCAACACCGCCCGGGTGCAGTGGGCGGTGGGCAGGACTTGTGGCAGCGTTTGCTCCCAGTGGGGAGCGGAGATTGCCAGGTGTGGCGCATCGGTTGCCAGGGAAACCCACAGAGGGGCATGCCCCTTATGACCTCTTTCATACGAATGTCACAGCTGGGGCCTGGGCCAGTGTGCAGGAAGGTCAGTCACGTGGCTAAGGTGTAGGGGAAGCAGGTCCTGGACAGCCGTTCTGAACGCCCCAACCACACAGCTTATTCCAAGACAGAAGCAATCACGGGCAGTGGTTTCCTGGAGGTGGGCTGGGCAGGCAAAGGGCTGGAGGGCGCGGGGAACATGAAGACAGTAAGACAAAGGCAGGGTGATCGGCACACTTCAGTGAAGATTGCTCCGCACACTGGCTGGAAAAATTCCCGGAAAGGACTCGGCACAGCAAGACACAAGTGTGAGGCGGATCACCGTGCCTGCGGCTGGGTGTGGGTTTGTGGGCCAGGGCGGTCCTTCTTCCTGTGGCTGATGCTGGCCAGACACGGGCAGGCTCTGCCTCCAGCTAGACGCCAGCCTTGACTGTTTTCCCACTGAACCAGACACATTCGCTCGCGATGCAAAGCAAGTGAAAGGGCCCAGTCTGTGGTCCAGTGACTGGGTGGCAGCCCTGAGCGAACCTGCACTGACCCGGGCTGGATCCTGATAGCCTCCGGCCGCTGGACCAGAGGGGGCTGGGGCGGGCAACACGTTGGTGGGTGTTCAGTGTTGGAGGAGCCAGGAGCTGGGGGACGGGAACAGAGTGAGGAGGGGTGGCCAGGCATCTGATCTTGACGTTGGCTGTGCGGCAACCGGGAGCCAGGGCCGTGCCCAGCACGGAGCGGGAGAACAGCTTTGGTGGCACTGAGGGGTCACTTTTCAGGGTAGAGGAGGGCCAGCCGGTGGGGGTGGTCTCACTGGGTGGGGAAGCAGGGGCTGCAGGGAGCCCACGTTCTGAGAGCAGCGTGCAGCATGCGGGGTCTGTGCCCTGCAGGGCTCAGGACGCGGGGGGTCCGTATGTTGTTTGACTGCCATTATCCCATAATCAGAAGGCCCTTTCTCATAAGCAGGCCCTGAAAGATGGGAGTGAGGTTGTGAACAAAACATGTTATGTACATATCACGCCTCATCGGAGTGGAGACAGACCTAGGAAATCCTCCTCACTTAGGGTGTTTCTAAAACAATTAAAAATCAGTGATTTCTGATAAATCCTCCAAGCAGTCACGGGTCCCCCCATTAGCAGTGGGAGGAGGGTGAGGCGGGGGTGGGTGCTGGGACGCCCGCAGACCCTGAACGCTGGTCAGCCACTGGGCGCTCTGGCCGGCGGTCACAAGGTCACACAGAGCTTATCGTGGTGCTCGGCCTGCAAGGGGCCGCGTCGCCCCTGAGCCAGCTCCGGTCCCCGTCAGATGGGGACTCTGCCGGCCCCGGACGGTGTCACTGTGTGAGCATCACCTGCGTTCAGAGAGAGAGGTGAAGAGCTCGGCTTTGGGGAAGACCTCACCCACAGAACCGGCTCGCGTGGAACCCTGCCCCGGTTTGCGTGGAGGCAGTCTGCGCCCACCTCCACAGGAAAGACGTGTTCTGCACCACGTTACTGACAATGGTGCTCCTTCTCTGAGCCAGTGCTTAGCGCGTACTCTCGTAAAAAGTGCTGTCAGCCCTATAACCCCATAATGACTGTGGAGCAGTTGAAACTGGCAGAATGGCCGCGTTTCCGGGTGATATATAAACCTACTTACCTGTGCGCGGAACGGTGAGTTCCCTCTGACAGCCCGTGTTCTTGGATGGGAGGGGCTGGGCCCCCGAGCCTCGAAGGCTGTGTCTCTGGAGCAGGTGCCATGGGGGCACCTGGCCTGACCCGCCAAGAAGGAGCCGTACTTGAGCCCGTGGCATCGAGCGTGCGTTTCTGGGACAGCGACCGCGTGTGAAGCGCGGGACAAAGCCACCCTTCCCCCGCCCTCACCTCCCACACCTAGGTCTTTTGCTGGAGACAGAGGATGAGTGGTTTAACCCCGAACGCGCTGTCGCTTTGTGTTAGAGAAGGTGAGAAGGGATCGCGCCTGACAGAGGAGTTGAAGATGAAATGGTCGGTTTCTTGTTCTTCCTCAATCCCAGCCTTTCCGGCTGACACAGCCTCGGTGAAGAGAACCTTCTGCCAAAGGAAACGCTCGCTTCGGGCCGGACGTGCTGAGCAACGTCTGCCCGTCCTGGCAGGAAGCCTCGGGAGGAGGACCCCCACTGCTTCCGGACAGGCTGATGGACAGCCCGCGCCGTAGGTCCCCTGGCCCGTGCCCGGCGCAGACCCTGACGGGGGCTGTTGCGCCGCACGGGGCCATAAATCTTCGCTGACTCGAGTGAAATGACGGCCCAGACCGGAGGGCTCGGATGCTCTGGTCCAGATGGTGCGGGGGCCGCTTCCAGATAAGCTGGCGGGGCTGCAGACAGTCCGTCAGGGACGGCTCTCGAAGGGCGCGGGCGTCTGCTGCCTGCGAATCAACCAGGGCAGAGATCTGGCTGCCCAGACCCAGGGCCTGAGGGACCCACTGTGGACCTGGCTGTGGCTCGCTGTGCCTTCATCCACCCCGGGGCTGCAGGCTTCGGGAGCCTGGTGATCAGAGGATTCAAGCCGGCCTGTAAGGAGCCAGGTGACATGAGTGGCACTGAGCTCCGGCCAGGCCCCCATCCTGCTCCCGGGAAAAAATAATTCTCACCAGGCCTGGGGGCCCAGTCTCCCCACGCTGGCTGTGGATAAGATTCCCTGGGGAAGGGCTTCCAGCCAGAGCACTGCTTCCTGAGAGGACGCCCAGCTGGGCAGGGACATGCAAGGCAGAGTCCTTCCAACCCTCCAGGGCAGGGGGCCTCTGGGAAGTGAGATGGGCAGACCCGGACTCACCCATCTTCACGCCGCCCCCGTTAGCTGAGCACCTCGAGCAAGTCACACACGTCATGGACTAGCTTTCCTCTCTGGTATTTGAAGGTTTTCGTGAGAAGCCAGTGAAAACAAAGTGTCCGTGAACAATGCCTTTGGTGAGATACTAAGTACAAAGGGAGTCCTAGGGCCCTCCGCCAGGACCCGGCTCAGCGTGCTGCCCACAGAGAACCTGCTGCCCTGGGCTCTGAGAGCCTGACCTTGAGAGGAGGTCTCCATCCTGGGGAGCATGGTGTGCCCCTGGCTGGCTGCCTGGAGGCCCCGCCCTGGGGTGGGAAGCCCCGGTCTGCAGCACCTCCAGGCCCAGCACACGGCTGGGGGCCCTGGCTCCCCAGCGACACCAAGGTTCCCTGCAGTAGGGTCTGGCGCCCTCGTGTTTTCTTCTCTGCACCCTCAACACCTCCGCACAGGCGCAGGTTTGTGTCCCACCCAGAGGGCCCGAGAGGTGGATTTGTTTGGTGGGGACTCCCCGGGTTCATTTCTGCATGCCCGAGAGCGCCTGCCATCCTGCTGGGGAAGCCCCTGGCGACCCGAGGTTCCCAGCACCCTGGGCAGCCTAAGGCGAGCAGTGGACACACCCCCACCCCCCGTGGTGGCCCAACTGTCTTATTAACTCTGAAAACCTGGGCGAGGGCCACTTGTGCAAACAGATCCAAAGGCTCATTCAAATGATTTAACACAGAAGGGGTCAGACTTCCCAGAGTCAGCTGTGTTTTTAATGTGCTGTCTGAGAGATTTCATTAGGTTGCAATGTTAAAGAGAAGGGTTCTCGATGCATAACTTATACAAATGTATGCAAATGCTATGCTTGCCTGCAAAGGCAGCCAGTGAGATCCCGGGAGAGTTCCCTGGACCCTGGGCTGCCTAATGGCTCCAGGACCAAGGCCAGGGCGATGTGGGGTGACCCTGGAGGTGGCGAGGGAAGGGGCTGCCAGGNCATAACTTATACAAATGTATGCAAATGCTATGCTTGCCTGCAAAGGCAGCCAGTGAGATCCCGGGAGAGTTCCCTGGACCCTGGGCTGCCTAATGGCTCCAGGACCAAGGCCAGGGCGATGTGGGGTGACCCTGGAGGTGGCGAGGGAAGGGGCTGCCAGGAACGCTCTTCTGGTTCTGGTAGTGGGGTCTCCAGTGGGGTGGGGGTGAGCCCAGGCTTCAATCGCTGCCCCCCACCCTCCCACCTGCGCCTCGAGCTGGTTTGCAGCAGTCCTGGTGCCTGGAATACTAATCAGCTCTCAACTTTTGAACTCCTTTTGGTAGAAAAAGAAGCAAATAACACAAAGAAGCCAATCCCATGCCCAGCGGGTGAAACGAGTTCTTTCATTCCTCCCCAGGGAGGGTGGCAGAGCCTGGGTGGCCCTGTGTCCTCAGGGATTCAATCCCCTGACCCCGCTGACCCCCTCGGCCACACCTGCCTCTGGGACTCCGTCCCGCGATGCTGTGGCTACAGCAGGTCAGTCCACCGCTGAGGAAAGCTGCACCTTTAATTCAGTTCCTAAGGTCATATTGCAAAGAGCTCAGGCTGTATATTTATCCAGGATTTAAGTTTGAGGAATGCCGGGGTCCAGCCCTGGCAGGTCCAGGGAATTCAAAGCAGAGATGGAGTCGGCGAGGAAAAAACTTATTTATTTAGAGATATAAGATTTAAGAAATAATAGAATAGTAGGAAAATTTTAAATGGAGAAAAGAGGCTGAATAACTTGGTTTACGTGGAAAGCCAATAAAGTTCCAGACAAGGAACTTGCA
>SJYA01008209.1:0-17377 GCA_006410615.1 Neotragus moschatus | reverse complement strand
TCTTTCTTTCTTCTTTTCTTTAATATTGCATTTTTGAAATTCCAAATTCTAGATTTTTAATCTTTGCTTTTAAGTATTTGTTATCAATTTTGTACCTTTAAGAACCCACTCTTCAGTACCCATTTTTACTTGAGAGTACCCTGTTGGACTCTCATTTTTCTCCACCAGGTCGCCTGTGTCTCCTTCTTACCCCTTCTATTCTCTACCCAACTCTGTGAATTTCTGTGTGTTCCATGTGGTGGAGAACACTTAGGGAACAGATTCCTGGCTGGATCTCTCTCTCTTTTTCATTCCCCCTTTTATCCTCATGGCAACCTCTGTCTCTATCCTCCCTCTTCTCTTCTCCATATAACTCCGTGAACATCTCTGAGCAGTCCAGTTGTGGAGTGCATATAAGGAAGTGATTACTGGCTAACTTGCTACCTCCTCTATTGATTTCACCTCATCTCATTAGGGTCACCTCTAACTCCCTCCTCCCTCTTCTCTTCTCCATGTAACTCTATGAACCTCTCTGGATGTCCCTCACTCTGGAGAAGCTTTTCATCTTTAACCTAGGTGTTTTATCAGTGGTGCTGTATAGAAGGAGAAATCTTGAGACTACTATAAAAATAGGACTGAAAACCAGAAGCAGGAGGCTTAAGTCCAAACCCTGTGAACACCAGAGAACTCCTGACTCCAGGGAACATTAGTTTACAAGAGCTCATCAAATGCCTCCATACCTGCACTGAGACCAAGCCCACCCAAGGGCCAACAAGTTCCAGAGCAAGACATACCACGCAAATTCTCCAGCAACACAGGAACACAGCCATGAACTTCAGTATACAGGCTACCCAATGTTACTCCAAAACCATTGACATCTCATAACTCATTGCTGGACACTTAACTGCACTCCAGAGAGAAGAAATCCAGCTCCACCCACCAGAACATTGACACAAGCTTCCCTAACCAGGAAACCTTGACAAGCCACCTGTACAACTCCACCCACAGCAAGGAAACTCCACAATGAAGAGAACTTCACAAACTGCCAGAATACAGAAAGAACACCCCAAACTCAGAAATATAAATAAGATGAAAAGAGAGAGGAATACACAGCAGGTAAAGGAACAGAATAAATGCCCACCAAACCAAACAAAAGAAGAAGAGATAGGGAATCTACCCGATAAAGAATTCCGAATATGATCCAAAATCTTGAAATAAAAATGGAATCACAGATAAATAGCCTGGAGACAAGGATTGAAAAGGTGCAAGAAAGGTTTAACAAGGACCTAGAAGAAATAAAAAAGTCAATAAATAATGAATAATGCAATCAATGAGATCAAAAACACTCTGGAGGCAACAAATAGTAGAATAACAGAGGCAGAAGATAGGATTAGTGAATTAGAAGATAGAATGGAAGAAATAAATGAATCAGAGAGGAAAAAGTAAAACGAACTAAAAGAAATGAGGACAATCTCAGAGAATTCCAGGACAGTGTCAAACACCCCAACATTCCAATCATAGGAGTCCCAGGAGAAGAAGACAAAAAGATCATGAGAAAATACCTGAGGTGATAATAGTTGAAAACTTCCCTAAAATGGGGAAGGAAATAATCACCCAAGCCCAAGAAATCCAGAGAGTCCCAAACAGGATAAACCCATGGTAAACACCGCAAGACACATATTAATCAAATTAACAAAGATCATATACAAAGAACAAATATTAAAAGCAGCAAGGGAAAAACAACAAATAACATACAAGGGGGTTTCCATAAGGATAACAGCTGATCTTTCAATAGAAACTCTTTAAGCCCGGAGGGAATCATAAGACATATTTAAAATGATGAAAGAAAATAACCCACAGCCAGGATTACTGTACCCAGCAAGGCTAGGCTAGGCTAAGTCACTTCAGTCATGTCCAACTCTGAGTCACCCCAGAGATGGCAGCCCACAAGGCTCCCCCATCCCTGGGATTCTCCAGGCAAGAACACTGGAGTGAGTTGCCATTTCCTTCTCCAATGCATAAAAGTGAAAGTGAAGTCACTCAGTCGTGTCTAACCCTCAGCGACCCCATGGACTGCAATATCATTCAAATGTGAAGGAGAAAGCAAAAGCTTTACAGACAAGCAACAGCTGAGGGAATTCAGCACCACCAAACAAGCTCTCCAACAAATGCTAAAGGATATTCTCTAGACAGGAAACACAAAAAGAGTGTATAAATTCGAACCTAAAACAATAAAGTAAATGGCAACAGGATCATACTTATCAATAATTACCTTAAACGTAAATGGGTTGAATTCCCCAACTAAAATACAAAGACTGGCTGAATGGATACAAAAACAAGACCCCTATATAGGTTGTCTAGAAGAGACTCACCTCAAAAAAGGGGGCACACACAGATTGAAAGTGAAGGGCTGGAAAAAGATTTTCCATTCAAATAGAGACCAAAAGGAAGCAGGAGTAGTAATTCTCATACCAGATAAAATAGACTTTAAAACAAAGGCTGTGAAAAGAGACAAAGAAGGACACTACATAATGATCAAAGGATCAATCCAAGATGAAGATATAACAATTATAAATACATATGCACCCAACATAGGAGCACCACAATATATAAGACATATGCCAACAACTACGAAAGGGAAAATTAACAATAACACAATAATAGTGGGAGACTTTAATATCCCACTCACATCTATGGATAGATCAACTAAATAGAAAATTAACAAAGAAACACAAACTTTAAACGATATAATAGAACAGTTAGACCTAATTAATATCTATGGGACATTTCCCCAGAAAACAATGAATATCACCGTTTTCTCAAGCACACGCGGAACCTTCTCCAGGATTGATCACATCCTGAGCCATAAAACTAGCCTTGATAAATTTAAAAAAACTGAAATCATTCCAAGCATCTTTTCTGATCACAATGCAGTAAAATTAGATCTCAATTACAGGACAAAAACTATTAAAAATTACAACATATGGAGGCTGAACAACATGCTTCTGAATAACCAAAAAAATACTGAAGAAATCAAAGAAGAAATCAAAATATGCATAGAAACAAATGAAAATGAAAAAACAGCAACCCAAAACCTGTGGGACACTGTAAAAGCACTGCTAAGGGGAAAGTTCATAGCAATACAGGCACAACTCAAGAAACAAGAAAAAAGTCAAATAAATAACCTAACTCTACACCTAAAACAACTAGAAAAGGAAGAAATGAAGAACCCCTGTGTTAGTAGAAGGAAAGAAATCTTAAAAATTAGGGCAGAAATAAATACAAAAGAAACAAACGAGACCATAGCAAAAAGCCAAAAGCTGATTCTTTGAAAGGATAAATAAAATTGACAAACCATTAGCCAGACTCATCAAGAAACAAAGGGAGAAAAATCAAATCAATAAAATTAGAAATGAAAGTGGAGAGATCACAACAGACAACACAGAAATACAAAGGATCATAAAAGACTACTATCAGCAATTATATGCCAATAAAATGGACAACCTGGAAGATATGGACAAATTCTTAGAAAAGTACAACTTTCCAAAACTGAACCAGGAAGAAATAGGAAATCTTAACAGACCCATCACAAGCACAGAAATAGAAACTGTAATCAGAAATCTTCCAGCAAACAAAAGCCCAGGTCCAGACGGCTTCACAGCTGAATTCTATCAAAAATTTAGAGTGGAGCTAATACCTAGCCTACTCAATCTCTTTCAGAAAATTGTAGAGGAAGATAAACTTCCAAACGCATTCTATCAGATCATCATCACCCTAATATCAAAACGTGACAAAGATGCTACAAAAAAATAAAACTTCAGGCCAATACCACTGATGAACATAGATGCAAAAATCCTTAACAAATTTCTAGCAATCAGAATCCAACAACACATTAAAAAGATCATACACCATNCTGACAAAGATGTCACAAAAAAAGAAAACTACAGGCCAATATCACTGATGAATATAGATGCAAAAATCCTCAACAAAATTCTAGCAATCAGAATCCAACAACACATTAAAAAGATCATACACCATGACCAAGTGGGCTTTATCCCAGGGATGCAAGGATTCTTCAATATTTGCAAATCAATCAATGTAATACACAACATTAACAAATTGAAAAATAAAAGCCATATGATTATCTCAATACATGCAGAGAAAGCCTTTGGTAAAATTCAACATTCATTTATAATAAAAACTCTCCAGAAAGCAGGAATATAAGGAACATGCCTCAATATAATAAAAGCTATATGTGACAAACCCACAGCAAACATTATCCTCAATGATGAAAAACTGAAAGCATTTCCCTTAAAGTCAGGAACAAAACAAGGGTGCCCACTTTCACTACTACTATTCAACATGGTTTTGGAAGTTTTGGCCACAGCAAACAGAGCAGAAAAAGAAATAAAAGGAATCCAGATTGGAAAAGAAGAAGTAAAACTCTCACTGTTTGCAGATGACATGATCCTCTACATAGAAAACCCTAAAGACTCCACCAGAAAATTACTAGAGCTAATCAATGAATATAGTAAAGTTGCAGGATATAAAATCAACACACAGAAATCCCTTGCATTCCTATACACTAATAATGAGAAAATAGAAAGAGAAATTAAGGAAACAATTCCATTCACCATTGCAACGAAAAAAATAAAATACTTAGGAATATACCTACCTAAAGAAACTAAAGACCTATATATAGAAAATTATAAAACACTGATGAAAGGAATCAAAGAGGACACGAATAGATGGAGAAATATACCATGTTCATGGATCAGAAAAATAAATATAATGAAAATGAGTATGCTACCTAAAGCAATCTACAAATTCAATGCAATCCCCATCAAGCTATCAGCGGTATTTTTCAAAGAGCTACCACAAATAATTTCATAATTTGTATGGAAAGACAAAAACTCTCGAATAGCCAAAGCCATCTTGAGAAAGAAGAATGGAACTTGAGGAATCCACCTGCCTGACTTCAGGCTCTACTACAAAGCCACAGTCATCAAGACAGTATGGTACTGGCACAAAGACAGAAATATAGATCAATGGAACAAAATAGAAATCCCAGAGATAAATCCACACACCTGTGGACACCTTATACTTGACAAAGGAGGCAAGAATATACAATGGATTAAGGACAATCTCTTTAACAAATGGTGCTGGCAAAACTGGTTAACTACTTGTAAAAGAATGAAACTAGATCACTTTCTAACACCATACACAAAAATAAACTCAAAATGGATTACAGATCTAAACGTAAGACCAGAAACTATGAAATTCCTAGAGGAGAACATAGGCAAAACACTCTCTGACATACATCACAGCAGGATCCTCTATGATTCTCCTCCCAGAATATTGGAAATAAAAGCAAAAATAAACAAATGGCACCGAATTAAAATTAAAAGCTTCTGGACATCAAAGGAAACTATAAGCAAGGTGAAAAGACAGCCTTCAGAATAGGAGAAAATAATAGCAAATGAAGCAACTGACAAACAACTAATCTCAAAAATATACAAACAACTTACGCAGCTCAATTCCAGAAAGATAAACGACCCAATCAAAAAATGGGCCAAAGAACTAAATAAACATTTCTCCAAAGAAGACAAAGAGATGGCTAACAAACACATGAAAAAATGCTCAACATCACTCATTATCAGGAAATTGCAATTAAAAACCGCCATGAGGTACCATGGTTCTGACCAGGTACACGCTGGTCAGAATGGCTACTATCCAAAAGTCTACAAACAATAAATGTTGGAGAGGCTGTGGAGAAAAGAGAACCCTCTTACACTGTTGCTGTGAATGCAAATTAGTACAGCCACTATGTGTGGCTGATTCCTTAAAAAACTGGAAATAGAACTGCCTTATGACCCAGCAATCCCACTACTGGGAATACACAGCAAGGAAACCAGAATTGAAAGAGACACATGTACCCCAATGTTCATCACAGTACTGTTTATAATAGCCAGGACATGGAAGCAACCTAGATGTCCATCAGTAGATGAATGGATAAGAGAGCTGTGGTACATATACACAATGGAGTATTACTCAGCCATTAAAGAGTACATTTGAATCAGTTCTAATGAGGTGGATGAAACTTGAGCCTACTATACAGAGTGAAATAAGCCAGAAAGAAAAACACCAATAGAGTGTACTAACACATATATATGGAATTTAGAAAGATGATAAGGATAACCTTGTATGCAAAACAGCAAGAGACACAGATGTATAGAACAGTCTTTTGGACTCTGTGGGAGAGGAAGAGGGTGAGATGATTTGGGAGAATAACATTAAAACATATATAGTATCATATGTGAAATGAATCACCAGTCCAGGTTCAATGCATGATACTGGATGCTTGGGGCTGGTGCACTGGGAAGACTCAGAGGGATGGTATGGGGAGGGAGGTGGGAGGGGAGTTCAGGATGGGAACACGTGTATACATATTGCAGATTCACGTTGATGTATGGCAAAACCAATACAATATTGTAAAGTAATCAACCTCCAATTAAAATAAATAAGTTTATATTTAAGAAAAAAAAAGAAAAGAAAAATAGCAACGATTTTGTCAAGACTTCCTCATCTTTTCTTTCTGGATGGCAGGAAGCAGACACTGAGGCCTAATAACTGCAGGATTTAATCATGAGCTAACATTGGGTGGGGTCGAAGCTCATCACTCTAGTAAGAATGTGGCTCAATTAAACCGTTTGACTTTCACTCGCTTCATGTACATAGAGTTCTATAATCCTTCGTTAAGGAATTCAGTAAGTTATACTTCCTTACACCTTCACAATCTCTTGGTTTACACAAATGTCAATTCCTAGTCCAGTACTTATACAATGAGTGTTACAGGTAGTAATAGTGCATAAATGATGATGAGCAATGTCAGGAAGTTTATTTCTTCTCTGTTTGGCTTCTCTATTTTCATATAATCAAGCAGTGAAATATATTTATGGATGTGAATATTTTAGTGGTATGTATAAATACATGTTGACTAGTGCTATGATAACTTATGGTGTTGGCACAAAAATTATCATGGTATTATGTCTTTTTCATATATTACTTTTGAGATTCTTTTTCATTATATGTTATAATAAGATATTCAATACAGTTTCCTAAACTATACAGTAAGTCCTTGTAGTTTCTTTCATATATAGTACTATGTATTTGTTAATAATTCAAACAAAAACTGGCACACGAATATTCATAGTAATCTATTCAATAGCCCAAAGGTAGAACCCATTCAAGAGTCCATTGTTGGGGGAATGAATATGCAACACAAGGCACATTCAAAAGCTTGAACAGTATTCTACCATACAAAAAGATAAACTGAAATGGTTCTGCCACTGCGCAAGACATTACAGAAATTGCTCCAAAACTAACACATGGAATAAATAGATATTTCAATTCTAATTCATGCTATGTACCCAAAATGTTTGGAAAAGGGAGCTGAAAAATGCATATTTCTTCAGTCACAGTCACAACAGCATGATTCACACTGGCCAACAAACAGAAGAAATCTAAGTGTCCATGGACAGCCAATTACATAAACAACTGTGCTATACACACAATGGAATCTGATTCGGCCTTTCAAAGTCAGTAATTCTGACAAATGCTACAATGTGGACGAACTTTATCGTCATTATATTAAGTGAAACAAACCAGACCAAAAAAGGATGAACGTTCTGTGATTCCACTAGTATGAGATATCCAAACAAGTCAAATCCAAAGCCAGAAGAAGCAGAAAGTGATTTCCAGGGACTGAAGACAGTTCATGTTTCATGGAACCCACCCAGTTTCCCTTGGGGAAACTGAATTCCCGTGACATCTCCAAAACCAAATATACAAATAATTGGAAGCCATAACCAGTCAAATGAATGTAGACATAATTTTACAATTTACACCAACCTCACTCAAACTTCTCAACAGACAAAAGGCAAATCTGTATGTACGGTACCTCAGTGTTTCTTAAAACTCTATCTACAGTACAGTACCTTAGTTTTGCTTATGAAATTTAACCAAAAACAAAAGAAAAACCACTAAAGTATATCCAAAAAAAGGACATAAAATTTATAAAGTGAACTTTAAAAAATTATAAATTTAAACTGAAAAACCTTATTCACAAAACTTAAGCACAAGCCACAAAAAAATATATTTACAAAATACATATTTGATAAAGGATTATACTCCAACTATACCAAAAAATCTGGAACAAACAACCTCATTAAAAATGTATAAATCTGAATGCCTGGCCAATGAAAATATACAGATAGTAAATCATCATATCAAAAATACTCAAAATCATATATCATTAGGAAACTACAAGCTAAAACAACAGTGAAGGAGCACTGCACACCTATTAGATCCAGTAAACTCAGAAAAAGGCAGTGGGAGGTGGGGTGGGGCTTCGCTGATGGCTCAGTGGAAAGAATCTGTCTGATTATGCAGGATACTCAAGTTCAGTCCCTTACCCAGGAAATTCCCACATGCCACAGAGACTTAGCTGCATTTTTCAACAGCTAAACAAGGCTCACCTGTGAGCTGAACACTACACATCTATCACTTACTAAGCAGCTTTGAAAAAGTGTCCAAGACTGCTCTTCTGCGAGTCACATTTAAAAGGGAAATCTCATTTCAAAGAATCCTCGGTATATACCAGATAGAAGGATGACAGTCTTGTGAAACTCTTTTTTTTTTTATCAATAGGGAAAGCTAAGACATAAATCTGTACAACCATACCCCTCCTTTACTTTGGTTTTATTTATTTTTTTTAATATTTATTTGTTTTTTTATTTGGCTGCGCCAGGTCGACCTTTGTTGAGGCAAGCCAGACATTTAGCTACAGCATGCAAACTCTTTATTGTGACATGGGAGATCTATTTCTCAGATCAGGGGTTGAACCTGGGCCTCCTTCTTTGGGAGTATCCAGTCTTAGCCACTGGACCACCAGGAAGCCCCTGTTTTGTTTTTAGATGAAGATCGTGTCTAAGGTGATATCTTGGGCCATTTCAGTCACTGACTCAGCTTCCTGAGTTTCTCCAAAGCACGCACAAGATACACATTATTAAATTGGTTTGCAAAACAAGGAAAGGTAGTTTATACTACAACATTGTATGCTTACAAATATCTAAATGGTAAATGGCATGTTATTTATTTTTAATTATTATGGGGAAAAAAGAATGCAGGATTCATACATGTTACAACATGAATAAACATTAAAACCATCTTTAGTGAAAAAAAGATCCATGTAAAAAAAGGCCACCCAGATCCCATATTCACCATGTCTGCTTTGAATCCATCAAGTTTNCTATAAATGTGTTTGAATAAAGAAGTATATTCATTAAAACTACAGATGACATCTTGCTGGGAAAAGTAACTACGATGGTAAAGAATAAAATGAAGAAACACGTAAATTAGGAAACAAAGCAAAAAGAAATCAAGGAGTTGACCATTAAACTGAAAAAAAAAAAACAAACAAAAAAAAAAAAAAAAAAAAAAAAAAAAAAAAAAAAAAAAAAAAAAAAAAAAAAAAAAAAAAAAAGATGAGGAAAAGGATGGGAAGTGGGAAGAAAAGATATATTCATACAATTGAACAATTGCTGAAAGGGAAATGGGGCTGTGGATTACATTATAATATAGAAAACATATGATTTCTTGATTTTGGAGGTTATGTGCAGCCTCTGCAGTAGAATGCAACTCATTTTGGATAAAAGACATAGAGTATTTTAGATGATGTGGCAAATGCGAGCACTTTTCCCCATTGCTAGGAGATTCCTGTACATTTTAAATTACTGGAAAGTAAATTATGTTTCAAAACAACCAAGTCAATACCATAAAAAAAAATCAGATTAAACAGGCATGAAACTTCCTTATAGAGGCCAAGACTTACCCAGACGAAGTTCAAGGGAAGCTGTGATGCTCACTGCCCTTGAAGGAGTCCACATGGGATGAAGAAATACTGTGGGAAGTCTATTAATAACCACAGTGCCTTGGGTCCTCTGGATGACCTACTGTAGAAGAAACAGATTTTACAAATAAAATTTTCCCCATATCTTCACAAAAAGTTTTTAGACTGCATTAAATAAAATGAATAATTTCAGAACAATTTACAATCATATAAAAACTACCATTTACAATCCCAATCAATATACAAAATCACTTGCATTTCTATACACTAATAACAATGAGAAACAAAAACTAAGAAAATCCCACTTATAATTGCATCAAAAAGAATAAAACATCTAGCAACAAACTTAATCAAGAACATAAAAGAACAGTGGTCAGAAAATTAGAAAGCACTGATAAATCAAAAAACACACAAACAAACAGAAAATTATTCCATGCACATGCACGGAAACAATGAGGAATTAAAATGTCCATTCCAACTAAAGCCATCAACAAATACACTGACTGCAATCACAAAACAATTTTCAATGGCATTTTTCACAGAAATAGAAATATTCCTAATATTAGGCTGTTAATATTGAACTATCAATAACCTCAGATATGGAGATGACATGATCCTTATAGCAGAAAGTGAAGAGGAACTAAAAAGCTTCTTGATAAAAGTGAAAGAGGAGAGTGAAAAAGTTGGCTTANAAGCCAGAAAGAAAAACACCAATACAGTATACTAACACATATATGTGGAATTTAGAAAGATGATAATGATCACCCTGTATGCAAGACAGCAAAAGACACACAGATGTATAAAACAGTCTTTTGAACTCTGTGGGAGAGGGAGAGGGTAGGATGATTAGGGAGAATGGCTTTGAAACATGTATAATATCATGTAAGAAATGAATTGCTAGTCCAGGTTCGATGCAGGATATAGGAGACTTGGGGCTGGTGCACTGGGATGACCCAGAGAGATGATATGGGGAGGGAGGTGAGAAGGGAGTTCAGGATTGGTAACACGTGTACACTTNGGATGATTAGGGAGAATGGCTTTGAAACATGTATAATATCATGTAAGAAATGAATTGCTAGTCCAGGTTCGATGCAGGATATAGGAGACTTGGGGCTGGTGCACTGGGATGACCCAGAGAGATGATATGGGGAGGGAGGTGAGAAGGGAGTTCAGGATTGGTAACACGTGTACACTTGTGGTGGATTCATGTTGATGTATAGCAAAACCAATACAATATTGTAAAGTAATTAGCCTCCAATTAAAATAAATAAATTTAAATTTAGAAAAAAAAGAAATTCAATTTTAAAACACTGAAAGATTAAAAAAGAAAAAAATCATGATTTGAAGTCAGGTCAAGAGGTCCAAGGGCTTCCCAGGTGACTCATAGGTAAAGAATCTACCTACCAATGTAAGAAAAGCAGGAGACAAAAATTGGACTGCACTGAGAAGATCCACTGGAGGAGGACTGGTTACTACTAATTCAGGAAAATTTACTTTCATCTACTTTATTAATCTCCATTAATCTACTTTAACTTTTACTAGAATTGTCTATTACAGACAATGCATAAAAATGGAATCATATAATATGTGGTCTTTTATGACAGGCTTCTGTCAATTATGTTTGTTTAAAAGATTCATCCATGTCATAGCATTTATCAGTGCTTCATTTCATTTCCTTGACAATTCCTTTGTATATGTGATATACAAAGATTAGTACATGTATAATACTTTGTAAACATATGTATAGGTGGAATGAGTGAGTGGGAGAAAAGACATTTATTTAATGAGTATATATGACCAGTCTCTGCATGCCTGGCACCATTCTACATGTTAAGTACAGGATGACAAATACAAATATATATACATATAGAGTCCCTGACTTCGTAGACCTTAGAGCCTGGGGGTGCAAGTGACACATAAGGGGAAGCCTGCTTCTGAGAGGTGGACCACAAGCCTAGTCATCATACAAAGAGGTGATTATTGGACTTTTGGCGTGCTTGTGTGCTGTCATGTCTGACTCTTTGTGACCCCGTGGACTGTAGACTGCCAGACTCCTCTGTAATGGCATTTTCCAGGCAAGAATACTGGAGTGGGTTGCCATTTCATCCTCCAGTGGATCTTCTAAATGCAATCCAATCTGTGTCTCCTGCTTCTCCTACATTGGTAGGCAGATTCTTTACCTATGAGTCACCTGGGAAGCCCTTGGACCTCTTGACCTGACTTCAGATCTTTTTTTTTTTTAATCTTTTAGTGTTTAAACTGAATTTAAATTCCAAAAATAGACAATCTATTTTTTAATGACATCTGTATATATTATACAGATATAAATATAAATATAAATATTATTATATTTTTGTAATGACATACCAAAAATTCTCCATTTTAAATTATACAACTTATGGATATTTAGTACACTCAAAGAGTTGTGCAACCTTTACCACTATTTAATGTTAGAATATTTTCATCACCTTTTGATGTAATAAAACTCTCAGCCTTTTAGCAAATATTCCCTAAATCTTTCCCTCCAGTCCAGGAAAACCATGAATCTGCTTCAGCTTTTCCTAGAATTGTCTATTACAGACAGTGCATAAAAATGGAATCATATAATGTGTGGTCTTTTATGACTGGCTCCTTTCACTTATGTTTGTTTATAAGGTTCATCCATGTCAGAGCATGTATCCATGCTTCATTTCTTTTCCTTGACAATTTCTTTGTACATGTGATATTATGATTTAAAATAGGAAACACATATTTGGCCTTCATTCCCTTTACAGCACAGAGCCACTAAAACACAAATGTGCTTTTTGTTAGGTTAATGTGGTGGCTTTTTATTCTTTGAGCAACTAAGAATAAGGACTGAGTTTAAGCATCAGTGGCCAGTGATTTAACCAAGCGTGCCTATCTAATAAAGCCTCCAAAAAAATCATAAAAGGATTGAACTCAGAGAACTTGTGGGTAGGTGAATCCACGGAGATTTGGGGAGAATAGTGTGCTCTAAGAAACCATGGGAGCTTCAAGCTATTTCCTTAAACCTTGCTTTCTGCATCTCTTCCATCTGGCTGTTCCTGAGTTACAACATTTCATAATAAATCAATGATCTACTGAGTAAAATGTTTCTCTGAGTTCTGTGAACCACTCTAGCAAATTAATCAAACCCAAAGAGAGAGTGGTTGAAACCTCCAGTCTATAGCTGCTCAGTCAGTCACACAGGTAACACTTTTTTTTTTTTTTTTTTTTTTGTGGTTGGTATTAGAAGCATTCTATTAGGGTTTCCCTGGTGGCTCAGAGGGTAAAGCATCTGCCTTCAATGCAAGAGACCGAAGTTCAATCCCTGTGTCAGGAAGATCCCCTGGAGAAGGCAATGTCAATCCACTCCAGTATCCTTGCCTGAAGAATCCCATGGACAAAGGAGCCTGGTAGGCTACAGTTCATGGGGTCACAAAGAGTCGGGCATGACTGAGTGACTTCACACACATTAGAAGCACAGGGAAATCTTGTGGTACTGAGCTCTTAACTTGTGGGATCTGATGCTACCACCATGTAGGTGGTGTAAGAATTGAGCTGAATGGTAGGACATCCATCTGATATCAGAGCATTGCTTGGTGATGTAGGAAAACCCTTTCCAAATGAAATTGAGTTGATCAGAACTTTTATCATGGATATGTCTCATTTTATTTATCCATAAACTGGTTTATAGGCATTTTGGTTATTTCTATTTGGGGCTTTACCAAATATTCTCACTAGAAACAATTGTGTAAAAGATTTTGTGTGATTGTAGATTTTTAGTTGAATTGTTCAGTCATGTGATAACTCAATCTTTAATATTTTGAAGAGCTACCACTATTTTCCAAAATAGATGTACTATTTTATATTCCCAAAAGCAATGAGTAAGAGTCCTAATTTTTACACATCCTCACCAAAATTTGTCATTGTATACCTTTTTATTGTAGTCACCTTACCACATGTGAATGGAAGCTTAATATGGTTTTCTTTGTATTTATCTAATAGCTAATGATGTTTATCATCTTTTCATTTGCTTACTGGTCATTTATATTCTTATTTTGGAGATATATGTTTTCAAATCTCCCTATTCTAATGATATTTTTTAAAATTATATTTAAAGAAAAATTAAGTAAAAAATGCTGATTATATAAACAACTGATGGGAATGGCCTAGAGTTGGCTAGGATAACTTAATTCTAGAGAATATAAATCCCTGTAAACTCACCTGTGATTCATTCCTTTGGCCTTAATTTGTGCCATGGCCAGGATTGCCAGAAGACTTTGGCTTTTCTACCACACCTGTACATCCACTCTAAGGTCTATTTTTCTCCTCTGCATGGTAGATGTCTTTGTTGTGTTCAGTCATTCAGTCGTGTCTGACTTCTTTGTGACACTGTGGATAGCAGTACACCAAGCTTCCCTGTCCTTCACCATGTCCTTGGAGCTTGCTCAAACTTGTGTCCATTGAATTGGTAATACTATCCAACCATCTCATCCTCTGTTGTCCCCTTTTCCTCATGTCTTCAATCTTTTCCAGTATCAGGGTCTTTCCCAATGAGTCAGCTCTTTATATCAGGTGGCCAAAGTATTGGAGCTTCGGCCTCAGCATGAGTCCCTCCAATGAATATTCAGGATTGATTTTCTATAGCATTGATTTGTTTGATCTTCTTACAGTTCAAGGGACTCTCAAGGATCTTCTCCAACACCACAATTCAAAAGCATCAATTCTTCTGTGCTCAGTCTTCTTTATGGTCCAAAACCTCAGATCCATACATGACTACTGGAAAAACCATAGCTTTGACTATATGCACCATTTGGCAAAGTAATGTCTCCACTTTTTAACATGCTATTTAGGTGTGTCATAGCTTTTCTTTCAAGAACCAAATGTCTTTTAATTTTGTGTCTGCAGTCACCATCTGCAATGATTTTGGAGCCCAAGAAAATAAACTCTGTCACTGTTTCCATTTTTTCCTCATCTATTTGCCATGAAGTGATGGGACCGCACAAATGCTTTTGAGCTGTGGTGTTGGAGAAGACTCTTGAGAGTCCCTTGGACTGCAAGGAGATCCAACCAGTCCATTCTGAAGGAGATCAGCCCTGGGATTACTTTGGAAGAACTGATGCTAAAGCTGGAACTGCAGTACTTTGGCCACCTCATGCAAAGTGTTGACTCATTGGGAAAGACTCTGATGCTGGCAGAGATTGGGGGCAGGAGGAGAAGGGGACGACAGAGGATGAGATGGCTGGATGGCATCACTGACTCAATGGACATAAATTTGAGTTAACATAAGTTTGAGTTGGTGATGGACAGGGAGGCCTGGCGTGCTGCGATTCATGGGGTTGCAAAGAGTCGGACACGACTGAGTGACTGAACTGACCTGACCTGATGGGACCAGATACCATAATCTTAGTTTTTTAAATGTTGAGTTTTAAGCCAGATGTTTCATTCTCTTCTTTTACTTTCATCAAGAGACTCTCTAGTTCCTCTTTGCTTTCTGTCATAAAGGTGGTGTCATCTGCGTATCTGAGGTTATTGATATTTCTCCCAGCAATTTTGATTCCAGCTTTTGCTTCAACCAGCCCAGCATTTTGCATGATATACTGTGCATATTAGTTAAATAAGCAGGGTGACATAATCCTTTCCCAATTCAGAACCAGTCCATTGTTCCGTGTCTGGTTCTAACTGATGCTTCTTGACCTCCATACTGACTTCTTAGGAGGCAGGTAAGATAGTCTGGTATTCCTATCTCTTTAAGAATTTTTCATAATTTGTTGTGACACACACATTCAAAGGCTTTAGTGTAATCAATGAAGCAGATGTAGATGATTTTCTGGAACCCTCTGGTTGCTTTTTTTTTATGATCCAATGGATGTTGACAAATTAGTCTCTGGTTCCTCTGCATTTTTTTAATCCAGTTTGTACATCTGGAAGCTCTCAGTCAATATACTCTTGCAACCTAGCTTAGAGGATTTTGAGCATTACTTTGCTAGCATGTGAAATGAGTGCAATTGTGCAGAGTTTGAACATTCTTTGGCATTGCCTTTCTTTGAGATTAGAACAAAATGGATATTCTCCAGTTCTGTGACCACTGTTGTATTCTCCAAATTTGCTGGCGTATTTGTGCAGCACTTTAACAGCATGATCTTTTAGGATTTGAAATAGCTCAACTGGAATTCCGTCACCTCCACTAGCTTTGGTTATTGTGATGCTTCCAAAGGCCCACTTGACTTTGCACTCCGAGATGTCTGCATCTGAGAGATCATACCGTCATGGTTATCTGGATCATGAAGATCTTTTTTGTATACTTTTATATATGCTTTCCACCTCTTCTTAATATGTTCTGTTTCAGTTAGGAACATGATGTTTCTGTCCTTTATTATGCCCATCCTTGCATGATATGTTCCCTTGGTATCTGTAATCTTCTTGATAAGATCTTTAGTCTTCCCATTCTGTTGTTTTCCTCTATTTCTTTGCACTGTTCAGTTAGGAAGGCTTTCTTGTCTCTCCTTCCTATTCTTTAAAACTCTGCACTCAGATAGGTGTATCTTTCCTTTTTATTTTGCCTTTCATTTCTCTTCTTTTCTTAGCTGTTTGTAAGGCCTCCTCAAACACCCTTTTGCATTTCTTTATCTTGTGGATGGTTTTGATCACCACCTCCTGTACAATGTTACAAACCTTCATCCATAGTTTGTCAGGCAGTCTGTCTATCAGTTCTAATCCCCTGAGTCTATTTGTCACTTCCACTGTATAATTGTAAGTTATTTGATTTAGGTCATACCTGAATGGTCCTTTGAACTGCAAGGAGATCAAACCAGTCAATCCTAAAGAAAGTCAGTCCTGAATATTAATTGGAAGGACGATGCTGAAGCTAACGCCCCAATACTTTAGCCACCTGATACAAAGAACTGACTCATTGGAAAATATTCTGATGCTGGGAAGAATTGAAGGCAGAAGGAGAAGGGGATGACAGAGGATGAGATGGTTGGATGGCATCACCAACTCGATGGACATGAGTTTAAGTAAGCTCCATGAGTTGGTGATGGACAGGGAAGCCTGGTATGCTGCAGTCCATGGGATCACAAAGTCATACATGACTGAGTGACTGAACTGACTGAATGGTCTAGTGGTTTTCCCTATCTTCTTCAATTTAAGTCTGAACTTTGCAATAATGAATTCATGATTCAACCACAGTCAGTTCCCGCCTGGTCTTGTTTTGGCTGACTGTAGAGTTTCCATCATCGGCTGCAAAGAATATAATCAGTCTGATTTCGGTATTGACCATCGTGTGATGTCTTCTCTTCTGTTGTTGGACGAGGGTGACCAGGACATTCTTTAAGCAAAACTCTATTAGCCTTTGTCCTGCTTCTTTTTGTAATCCAAGGACAAAGTTACCTGTTACTCCAGGTATCTCTTGACTTCCTAGTTTTGCATTCCAATTCCCTAGGATGAAAAGGACATCTTTTCTTTTTCTTTTTTTTTTTTTTT
>SJYA01008206.1:0-21470 GCA_006410615.1 Neotragus moschatus | reverse complement strand
GGAGGACACCGAGGCCTTCGACATCGCGGCCATGTGGAACCCCCGCGAGGCGCAGGCGGCCGGCGCGCCCCGGACGCGGCAGGACCTGCTGCCCGAGATCGAGAGCCTCTCGCGCCACGTGCCCCAGGCGCGCGCCGCCAGCAGCAGCGTGCACAGCTACGTGCTGGCCAAGCTCTGCGAGGCCGACCTGGACCTGTGGGCCCCGCCCTTCGACTCCCTGCAGACCTACATGTTCGAGGGCGACGGCTCGGCCGCCGGCTCGCTCAGCTCCCTGCAGTCGGCCGCGTCGGACTCGGAGCAGAGCTTCGACTTCCTCACGGACTGGGGGCCCCGCTTCCGGAAGCTGGCCGAGCTCTACGGGGCGGCGGAGGGGCCCGCGCCGCTGTGGTGACGGAAGCCGCGAGGCGCGCGGCCACGATCGGCCGCCCCGGGCGGCGGCTGCGCGGAAGAGGCGCGGGTCCGCCGGAGCCCCGGCGCGGGCGCGCGGCCGCGGCGCGGAGCGCTCCCTGGGTCGGTGTGACTCGGGGGTTAAGCTACATCCGCAGAAGGGAACGCCGGAAGGGGGCAGGACCGCCAACGACCTTCACTTTATTTTAAGTTTTCGTGGTCCTGCATCCCAAGGTGTGCAGCCTGAGGTTACGTGTGGCGGGCTTGGCTTGTCTCCGCCGCTCACGAAGGCGTTTGTCTTCGTTGCCACCTCAGACAGGCTGAGCTTTTCAGTGCAGAGGTGGCCGTTGAAACCTGTTCTAATCACCTGTCTGTTTGGGGGCTTTTTTAAAAAGTTGTCTTCGATTCTCTCCGTGTACGGATTTGGCGGGCGCGTCGCACTGTGCAAGCCAACGCACACAGAACACTGACTGCTTCCTCGGCGAGATGAACCTCGCCTGGTCTGGGCTGGCTGGAATCGCTTTCCACCCTTTTAAGACCAGGTTAAGGCCTCACTGGCATTGCATGGGGGGGTGGGGGGTGGGAGAAGGAAGAGGGATTGACTTTAAGCTCAAGTTGAACGGCTGAACCGAGAGTTGTGGGCGTCACAGCCAGTCCACCTCCATCGAGTTCGAGCGCGCCTGTTCCCTCAGCTCTTTAACTGTGCCCCTGCAAAACCGCTGCGAAAGAAACCAGGAAACATGCCTCTTTTGCACTGTAGACGTCTCTTCCATGTGCCAAATGTGACGACTAGATGCTACGAAATGAAAGCCAAATAAAAAGAAGTATCTGATAAAAGCATGGGTTAGCGGGCTTTCCTAATCTGTGTGAGGTCAATCCAAGGGATGTTTACATACTGTAGATAGCCTACTTGAACACAAACCAGTATTATAGAGAGGAAATGGATGTAAGAAAATTACATGTATAAGTTTTGTATATTTGTTAATGCTTTTGGTAATAAATATGTACTGTATCTCGGTACCTTTAGCACTTCTTTTAATAAAAGTTAAATAGGCGGGAAAGTCTGTTGCGCATTTAATTGCTGAGCGGGTAAGAGATGGTTTTATGATCCTGACCTAGTCTGAGGTTCTTGCAGCTGGAGCTGATTCCTAAGGCAAAGGCCAAAGCACCGAAGTGTGAGGCTGTGCGTTCTGTTTTGGTCACTGATCAAACGAATGTATGCGTTAAACTGACCCTGTTAAGATGTCCATGAATTGTCTTCATTTCCCCATCTCTTAAAAGACCGAAGCATGGTTTGATAACAGCGACGACACAGTACTGAGTTTAGCCCATATTTTTTCGTCTNTTTCCTAATCTGTGTGAGGTCAATCCAAGGGATGTTTACATACTGTAGATAGCCTACTTGAACACAAACCAGTATTATAGAGAGGAAATGGATGTAAGAAAATTACATGTATAAGTTTTGTATATTTGTTAATGCTTTTGGTAATAAATATGTACTGTATCTCGGTACCTTTAGCACTTCTTTTAATAAAAGTTAAATAGGCGGGAAAGTCTGTTGCGCATTTAATTGCTGAGCGGGTAAGAGATGGTTTTATGATCCTGACCTAGTCTGAGGTTCTTGCAGCTGGAGCTGATTCCTAAGGCAAAGGCCAAAGCACCGAAGTGTGAGGCTGTGCGTTCTGTTTTGGTCACTGATCAAACGAATGTATGCGTTAAACTGACCCTGTTAAGATGTCCATGAATTGTCTTCATTTCCCCATCTCTTAAAAGACCGAAGCATGGTTTGATAACAGCGACGACACAGTACTGAGTTTAGCCCATATTTTTTCGTCTCCTGAGACGGTATTGCAGGGAGCCACCAGACATGCTATTTTCATCTCTGTTTTGTTGGCAAGTCAAATATCTACCAAAAAATACATAACAGTTATGTACATCTTGTCCATACTGATGGGCTCAAAGAAGGCTGGGGCCACATTCATAGATGTTTCCTAACAAGGGTACATAGGAAGTGCTTCATGGGTACGTGATGAAAGGGATCGCTTTCTTTGACGTCCTGTCGTTCAAGGATATTTTACGCAATTATCCTCACCACTGGGAGCAAATTGTGAATGAAAATAGTTTTCTGAGTGTCTTAGTTCTGCATTCTCAACTTTCGATGTGTGTCAGGGTCACTTGGAATGTAATCACTTGTTAAACTGTGGCTTGTTGGGTCTTTGCCCACAGAGTTTCTCATTCAGTAGATCTGGGGAAATTTGCATTTTTTTAAGCTATCTATTTGTGGTCACATGGCATGCAGGGTCTTAGTTCCCCCACCAGGGGTTGAACCGGTGTCCCCTGCAATAGGAGCGCTGAGTTTTAAACACTGGACCGCCAGGGAAGGCCCGCGATCTGCACTTGTCATACGCTCCTCGAGTCACACTGCTGCTGGTCCAGGCAGCGACTGCACTTTGAGAGCATCTGGTGTGTGGTCCCTCTTTCTCAAATATGTGGTGAAGATCAGCTTGTCAGTCCACTTGTACTGGGGCCCACACCATCAGCAGGGCCACGTGGTCCAGGCTGTGCTTCGTTCCTTGCTATGTGGTGCGCTAAGACGGTGTTGGCATCACCGACTCAGTAGACGTGAGTCTGAGCAAACTCTGGGCGCTGGTGGAGGACAGAGGATCCTGACATGCTACAGTCCACGGGGCCACAAAGAGTTGGACGTGCCTTGGCGCCTGCATACCATCACTAAGGCAAAGCCTCATGCCAGCCTTCAGCATACCTGCCCTATCCTCCCTGAAGGGCAAGTCTTACACATCCTCTCTGAGGGTAAAGTGTGATGTAAAAATAAACAAACTTAGCAAAGAAAAAGCAAGAGCTTGAGTCCAAACGAGGCTTTGCAACATACTAGTTATGTGAATATGGGCAAATTAACCCCAATAACATTCTTTTCTATTGCTAGCCCTGAGGATAATTTTTTGACCATCTCACACGTGTTTTAAAAACCGAGAACAGCTGTCTAACCACAGGGGGTTTTCATGCCCCACATCCTGCAAATGTGGTCCACCATGATACGAAGTGATTCAGCAGAAGCTCCTGGAGTTTCTGGTTCCTGGGAGGATGTTTAATGGTGTGATATAGGAAGTGTCTCAGAGAAGGCAGTGGCAGCCCACTCGGACATGACTGAGCGACTTCACTTTCACTTTTCACTTTCATGCATTGGAGAAGGAAATGGCAACCCACTCCAGTATTCTTGCCTGGAAAATCCCAGGGACAGGGGAGCCTGGTGGGCTGCTGTCTATGGGGTCGCACAGAGTCGGACACGTCTGAGGCGACTCAGCAGCAGCAGCAGCATAGAGAGTGTTGGAGGAGCACAAGACAGGAGATCCATTTCAGCTCACACTCTAAGCTGAAAGAGACTCTTCCCTCCAGATGAGTTTTGGAGTTCCCTCTCCACTGCCGCAGTTTACTACAAATGCTGGTTCCTCTCAAAACACCATCACAACCGGCAGAACACAGTGTCAGCAGCTTAAGCAGGAGAGCTGGAAAGTGATCCAGCCAGTTCTCTGTTAACAGGAAAAGCAGCTGGCCTTTAATTTACATGCTAGAGGGAAAAGGAGCACCTATGGAAATCAGTTGATAAGACTCTGTCTGGATCTGTATTCTGAACAAGCACACAGCAAAGATCAAATTTAGGAATGAATTTTCTGAATCAGGAAAGCAGAATAGGGACTTCCCTGGTGGTCCATTGGTTAAGAACACACCTTGCAACGTGGGGGATGCCAGGTGGATCCCTGATTGGAAAACTAAGATCCCACATCTCAGAGCAACTAAGCCTGCCTGCCACAGCTAGAGAGTCTGTGCACCAGAACAAAAGATGGCACACGCTGCAACTGAGGCCTCGTGCAGCCAGATGAATAAATACGAAAGTGAAAAAACATCTCTAAAAAGCAGGACAACAAGGACCCTCTATATAGCACATGGAACTCTGCTCAATCTTATATGGAAACCTGGACGGGAGGGGAGTCTAGGGAAGAATAGATACATGTATATGTAAAGCTGAGTCCCTTTGCTGTTCACGTGAAACAACATTGTTTATCGGCTGTGAAAGTGAAAGTGAAGTCACTCAGTCGTCCGACTCTTTGCGACCACATGGACTATAGCCTACTAGGCTCCTCCATCCATGGGATTTTCCAGGCGAGGGAACTGGAGTGGGTTGCCATTTCCTTCTCCAGGAGATCTTCCCAATCCAGGGATTGAACCCAGATCTCCCACATTGTAGGCAGACGCTTTACCGTCTGAGCCACCAGGGAAGCCCTCACCCCAATACAAAATAGAAAGTTAGAGAAAGCAGAATATCCCAACATGGCAGATAGCAAAGACAAAGGAGGGAGTAGTTTACACAAGAAAGAATCTATAAATCCTGAAAACAAAATTCAGACAAGCCAAAATCAGAACAGGCACGTTGACTAAATTGTTACTAGTTTACCGGAGATCCAGAAATAAATCTTGATGTCAGAATCTCCAGTATTTCCTTTCTGGTGCCTAAACTACAGGAGCCTTGGATACACTTTACAAGTAGTTCTTTTTGCAGATGGACTCATTCTCAAATCCACTTGTCATCTTCATAACAATTAAATAACTTTCAAGATACTTTAATGTGTAAATACCTTGATTTGGGAGACTTCTGCTTGACCTTAAAAGGTGAAGGTTCTGGTACAGGGAGTAGACAAAGTTAAAGAATCTTCTTTGTAAAATGTTCTACTAACGAGATGTCTTGTCACTTGTGCTGGTTGTGGAAAAATTGTGAGTACTAATTTATAGTACAACATCAACCAAAACCACAATTTTTCTTCAATCTTTCCTCCTGGGAAAGGCAGCTTGCAGATCCTACCCCATGTGTTTGGTCCATACTCTCTATTTGTAAGGACTGCCAGATAACTGATGATGAGGCTGTTTCTTACACTCCAGGCTTTTAATTGCCGTGGTCACCTTCCTGGTACCTACCATGATAAGGGCTACTTTCCATCCCAAAAAACTTTAGAGCGCTTCACTGAAAGGACCCACTTTCCAAAGCTGTTGAAACTACCTCTGAGTCTTTTCTTACTTCTCAGGAGGACTGGATGCTGGCTTTCATTATTTCCACTTCTGTTTCTTCGTGCCAGCTGTTTTGCTGCCATTGCTGCATGAGAAGACACTGAGTGGTAGAAAACAGCCATTACTGCGCTTGCAGATTGCATGGATCCGTTGGGAATTCTGGAAGGCGATGTTAGTGACACTTCTTCTCCACATCAGGACCTGAGCTGAGGCGACTCCATAGCTAGCATTCCACTCATCCAAACGCTCACTGCCCTCCATGTCTGGTGGCTGGTGTGGCTATCAGTGAAGACCTCAGAGTGAGCTGTCAGCAAGACTTCCTTTGAGCTGCTTGGGCGTCCTCACATCACGGGGGTAGGTTCCAAGAGTGAGCATCACAAGAAAACTAGGCAGAAGCTGAATCCCCTTTTATAATTTCAGAAGTCACATAACACCGCTTCTGGAGTGGTCACAAGCTTCTCCATAATGAAGAAGAGGGAACATAGAGTCCACCCCTCAATGGAAAAAGTATCAAGATACATTGTAAGAAGAAGCATTGTGCCCATTAACTGGAAAATGCACTCAGTCATACTGTCTCACCCCTTTTTCCACTTTGCCTCTTTCCTCTATTCCAAGAATCACTGTGGCTTTCATTCACCATTTATTTTCTCTCTTCCATCCCTCTCCTCTCTATAAAAAAAAATTTTTGTTATATAGGTATAACATTTTTCAAAATTCAGTTTTATCCCTACCATACAGTACCGTCAGAAATAGGTATTTCATGAAAACGCTTAGCAAAATATCTGATATATAGCAGGCATACAGTATATTTTTATCGAGGTATAATTAATATACAGTCAACTACAGGTAGAGTATACAATTTAACAAGTTTCAACATGTACATACCCATGAAGCCATCACTTGATCAAGACAGTAAGTGTGTTACCCTCAAAGATTCCTCCTACCCAACTGTAATACCGGCTTCCCATCCCAGCCACCCACCCCTCCCCCAAAGCAAGCCAACACCGATATGCTTCCCATCACCGTGGATTTGCTTCTATTTCCTAGAGTTTTATATAAATGGACTCATACAGTGTGTGCTCCTTTTTTCGTGTAGAAGATGGGGGCGGGGGGCAGGCTTCTTTCACTCAGTATTGTTTTGAGATTGATTAATGTTACTGTGTGCAAAGCTAGCTCACTGCCTTTTGATGATAAGCAGTGCACCGCTGTGTAGACACAACACAGTCTGTTCACTCATGTGTTAGTCCCCTCATGCTGCCAGAGTAAAAGGCCATAAATTGGGTGGCTTAAATAACAAGTTCATTTTCTGTTATTTCTGGAAGCTGGAGGTCCAAAACCAAGGTGCCAGCATGGTTGGATTCCAGCGAGGACTCTTCCTGGCTCTCAAATGTCCACCTTCTAGTTGGGCGCTCACATGGTGGCAGGGGCGAGTGCCTCTGGGGTCTCTTCCTATAATTGCACTAATCATATCAGATCAGGGCCCCAACCATGTATCCTCATTTAACCTTATTTACTTCCTTCCTCCACATACAGTCACGTTAGAGTTTAGGGCCTCAATGTATGAATTTGGGGCACAGAAAGTGAAAGTGTCCGTCGTGTCCAACTCTGTGACCCCATGAACTGTAGCCCACCAGGCTCCTCTGTCCATGGGATTTTCCAGGCAAGAATACTGGAGTGGGTTGCCATTCCCTTCTCCAGGGGGTCTTCCCAACCCAGGGATGGAACCCAAGTCTCCCACACTGCAGGCCGACTCTTCACCGTCTGAGCCCCCAGGGAAGCCCCCGTGGAGGGGGACACAATTCAGCCCATAACAGTTCATACGCTGACGGACATTTTGATCATTTGCAGTTTTTGGTTGTTAAAACTTAAAAGCTGCTAAGAACATTTGCATGTGAATCTTTGTATAGACATTTATTTTTGTTTTCTTGAGTGAATGGTTAGGAGTGGAATGGCTGGATTCATACGATAAGTATTACGTTTTCAGTTCTAGTTTTGCTTTCTCTAAACTGCTGAACTATTTTCCAGAGTCTTTTTACCATTTCCCATTCCCGCCAGCAGTATGTGAGGGTTCCATTTCCTCCTCATCGTCATGAACCACTTGGTGTGGTCAGGTTTTCATTTTGGTCATTATAATAGGAAGGTGGTAGACTAGTATCTCACTGTGGTTTTAGTTTGCAATACCTTAATGACTAGTAATGTGAGCATCTTTTCATGTGCTTATTTGCTATCCACTTGTCTTCTTTGGTGGAGTACCCAGAGGGATTTTCCCCGTTTTAACTGAGTTATTTGTCCCCATGTTGTTGACTTGAGATTTCTTTTTATTTCCTGGATATGAGTCCTTTATCAGGTACACACTTTGCAAAGATTTTTCTCCCAGTCTGTGGCCTGTCTTTTTATTCTCTTAACAATGCCTTCTGAAGGGTAGGAGGTTTTTTTTTTTCTTTTCCCCATGAAATCCAATTCATCAATTCATTCACTTATAGATTGTGCTTTCGGTATCGTTTCTAAAAAAATCTTTTGTCTTCCCAAGGTCACAGGTATTTTCTCTAATTTTTTTTCTGGGAATTCTGTGGTTTTTGGTGTGACACTATGTCTGGAATTCATTTGGTTTTTATCTCTGTAGATCCTGGATATGAGTTGACAGTCTCTTTTTTTCTTTTCAGCGTGTGGATGTCCAGTTGTTCTAGTGCCAAGGCTATCCATTTCTCACTGCATCATCTTTTTATCTATCTATCTGGCTGTGTTGGGTCTGGCTGCAGCGTTCAGGATCTTTGTTGCACCACGGGAGATCTTCATTGGGACTGGAGGGCTCAGGAGGTGCACCGCGTGGGCTTAGTTGCTCCAGGGCATGTGGGACCGTAGTTCTCCAACCACGTATCAAATCTGTGTCTTCTGCACTGCAGGGCAGAGTCTCACCGCTGGACCACCAGGGAAGTCCCACTGCATTGTCTCTGTTGTGAGTTGAATTGTGTCTGCCACAGAGATGTTCAGGTCCTAACCCCCGGTCCCTGTGAACGTGGCCTATGTTGGAAATAGAGTCTTTGTTTACAGATACCAAGTGGAGATGAGGTCACACTGGATTAGGGTGAATCCTCGTCCAAGGGTTGGTGTCTTTATAGAAGAGAGAAATCTGGACACAGAAACAGCACAGAGAGGAAAACAGCACATCGTCTACCCTGCGATGCAGAGACAGGCGGCGTGAGCGGTGCATCCGCAAGCCACGGAGTGCTGAGCGTTGCCAGCGACCGCCGGGAGCTAGGAGAGAGGCCCCGGGCAGCTCTCCCCCGGAGGGCACCACGCCTGCCCGCACCCCCACGTCAGACGTGTAGCTCCAGAGCCTTGGAAGAAAACACTTCTGTTGTTTTAAACCCCCCAATTTGTGGTCATTCGTTTTGGCCGCCCTAGGAAGCCAGTACAGGCCTTATATAAATGCGTTTTTAAATTACCTCATTATTCTTATTTTACTTATTTTTCGGCCGTGCTGCAGCACATGGCATCTTAGTTCCTCAACCAGGAACTGAACTCGGGCTCCCTGCTTTGGAGGCACAGTCTTAACCGCTGCACCACCAGGGACGACTATGTTTTTTAAAGGTCTATTTTAGCACAAAAAATAACTCAGCATGACCCCTTACGTGTCCCTGTCACTTTGGCTGGAAACACATCCACACACTGGTAATGTATTAATTAACGAATAGTGTGCTCATTTTGTGGGATTTGTTTTTCATATCCGCTCAGCCTTTGCACATGGCTTGAGCATGTGGAGCAGGCTCTGGAGACGCCCCACTGTCTGGCAGGTTGCAGGCGGCAGCAGGCGGCAGCAGGCGCCCCCGCCGACTTGGCGACCTTCGGGCAGCGCTCAGGGTTCCAGGCACGGGGCGGAATCACCAGATGGTTGGGAAGAGCCTCCTCCATCCAGGTGAGCCCATGCATGTGGGTGGTGCAGAGAGATTACAGACAGGGGAGAGGCTAGGGCTGCTGACACTCAGTGGGCACTCAGTGCCCACTGGCCCTCGGGCAGCGTGGGCCCAAAGCCAGTATCCAAAGAGGGGCCTCACCCACTGCTACAAGGTGCAGCACACAGACCGTGCCAGCGAATCCCCCCTTGGCGTGGTGGCGGGTGAAGAGCTGCACTGCAAAGTGAAAGGATTAACCTTCGAAGAGCAGCTGCGGGCTTCCTTCTGTCTCCTGCACTGACATGCCCCCGCTGCCCCAGGAAACGGACGCAGTCCTCTGTGGTTCCCCGCCAGGCCCATATGCGGTGACATTCACTCATCCTAAGCACCAGTTTTCACTAGCCGCCTTGGGGGCAGTGTCTGTCTGGCCCAGGGCCTACCTCCAGGACTGGCCTCATCAGCCTCAAATTTTTACATTTGCCCATGACTTTGGGACTTCAGCTATTGGACTATATAATGGTTGGTGTGAGATGAGATTCTTAAGTGCAGGGCATTACCTGAGGGTGAATATTAATTACACCCAAGAGAGGACTCAGGGCCTTGTCAGCACGCTCCCAGGGACGCCACTGCTTCTGAGCCAAGCAAAGGGAGGGGTAGGAAACAGCCCATTATCGAGCACCTACTGTATGCAGGCAGTGCCTGGTGCTTTCTTGCAAATTATCACGTTGAAAACATCAGCAAAGCAGAGATCTGAAACCAGAGAAGGACACAGAGCCACGTGTAAGGCTTTCCCCCCACGTGCTGATGCCATCGGCCCCCTTGGGAGCTATGACAAGTGAGGAGCTCTGCACACCACGTGTCCTTCACCGTTGATTGTTCATGTCCCGTCTACCTGAAGCCCTGGAGAGCTGGAGACTGGCCTCCACGGGGGGCAGTAAAACCAGCCGAGGATGGCTGACGAGAGCCACCTGAGAGAGGGAGTCGTTGGGCTTTTACGTTCAGACCTCCATTCTTTCCTGGAAGTCTGAGTGCTGTTAAGTCACCAAGTAGTGTCTGACTCTTGCGACCCTATAGACTGTAGCCCGCCAGGCTCCTCTGTCCATGGGATTCCCCAGGCAAGAATACTGGAGTCGGTTGCCGTTTCCTCCTCCAGGGGATCGTCCCAACCTAGAGATTGAACCCAAGCCTCCTGCTTGGCAGGCGGATTCCTTACCACTGAGCCACCTGGGAAGCACCAAAAGTGTGTATCTCACTATAATATGAAGAGTTTTGTAAATGAATGTTGCTGGCTGGGACTTCATTGTCAGAGATCTTGCACAGCTCAGTTAACTCCTCTCAAAGGAGCAGGAGGCTGTTTCCGGAGGACACGGACCCTGCCACGCTTGCAGTGTGTCCCTTCCCTACAAAGCGGCACAGACTCTCCGTAAACTCCAAGCCACTTACCGCAGCCACAACCCCACCCCCCCACAGATCTAAGCATTCGCCCTGACACCTCAGGCATGGGGGGCGAACAGATTATTTAGGGGACTTGGCAGAGACGTCTGATCAGGGTTTTTAGCCACCGCCTCCGCGACGGCACCCGCTGTGCCAGTGAGCAGGTGAGGTGAATGGTAACACATCCGACTTGGGAGGTCAGCTCCCGCACCTGTTTCTGATTATTCCATATGTGATGAGCCTGAGCCTCTCGGCAGCTTGGCTCCCCACTGTGAAGGTGGGCTGCGCATGACTCAGACCGGTTGTCGCCGAGGTAGGAGAGCAAGAGTGGAAATTGCTCCGGTGCGATCCTTTTATTTTGGGGGGGGGCACCATTTCTTGACTGAAATGGACGGCTAGAGCCTGTTTTTCCTCTCTTCCATTGCAGTGCCATCCTCACTGAGTTCACCGGTAAACCCTGAGGCTCCATTAAAATATAACTCGATTAGGGATCAAGCTTTAGCATCGTCCTAATCGACTTGTCTCCCTCCCGACTGAACACCTTCCCCTGAAGGAAAGGAAAATGATGGAACCCTCCTGTTTTATCTCAAAGAAAAAAAGCAAAAAGACCCCAGAAGCTGCAGAAATAGGAATTGATAGCATAGACCGAAGTTTCTTCTATAGAGTCTCTCTAGCCAAAGTTAGAACTAGACTCAAAAATGCCAGCATGGGAGAAATGTGATCATCTAAGTGACGTTCATGTGAACTGTGTTACTTGGCCTCCCTTGGCCAAGTTTTCTAATGAAGCCTAGACAGATAAACTAGATAAAACAGCAAGCTTATGTAAACAGATGATTTTTATAAACTCTGTGTTAACTAGCACAATTGGGAGTCTAAATTATTGAATACTGATCGTGAGACTATTCAAAGGATGACCACGCATTCTTTATCTTTCTAAGTCTTTGTTTATAAACAGCATTATCCCATAATATATAGGTCATATATATAGATTATATATTATAGAAAAATAAATACATATTATAGAAAATTACAGAATAATCGGTTATAAATAGTCATGTTCTGACAATTTGCTCAGCACTGTATTCAGTGGTTTGGCCAAAGTTCCACCCTGCGGAGGAGACACTCCCTCTCCCAATCTGAGAAGAACGGTAATACCAGTGGGTAGTAACTGAGGCTGAAGAAATCCACATCTCAGTGTGGTCGACACTGGGACAGATGACAAATATTCCAGCTACCCTCCGTCCAGGCGCCTGGGCCTGACCTTCTCCCCCAAGTTCCGGTTCTTTCTGGCCACGTGACTGCAATGAGCTAAGGACACACGAACGGGAGGCCAACAGCCAAGGTTTTGCTGGTTTCCCTGTCTCCCGCTGCAGTTACCTCTGAACTCTGTGCAGCGATGGCGCCCGTCTGCCTCGCTCTGAGTGACCGTGTTAAGGCACGTCCTCCCGCTGGCTGTAGCTGGGATGAAGTGAGAGCTGCCACAGGACAGACACGCTGAGTTTCACAGTGTTGAGTCGCTGAGACTTTGGCGTTACTTCTCGTTTAGTCGCTCAGTCGTGTCGGACTCTTCGTGACCCCATGGACTGTAGGCCACCCGGCTCCTCTGCCCCTGGGATCTCCCGGGCAGGAGCAATGGAGTGGGTGCCATTCCTCCTCAGGGGACCTTCGGGACCCACGGACGGAGCCTGTGACTCCTGAATTGCAGGCTGGCTCTATACCACTGAGTCTCCAGGGAGGCCCCATAATTTCGCCCATAGTGATACGAGGATGACAAAAACTGCCAGCTTCCCACAGGAAGAGGAGCTAACCCACTGGTGACTGACCTTCATGACGACTCCTGATGCCTCATCCAGAATACATGTGCCCGGTTGCTTTCTCCCCTGAGCAAGAGTGGAGCTCGGTGACCAGCTCCTCTTTTCCCATTTCTCCTGAAAATTAACAGCACATATTTTTGAGATTAAAGACTAAAATAGGCTGTGCCCAGAGTTGGACACGCACAGAGGGAGCGCAGACGTGTCCCCGCAGAGGCAGAGTCATGCAGCTGCAGGCCCGGGCACGCCAAGGGATGTGGGCAACCCCTGGGAGCTGGGAGAGGAGCAGGAGCGGGTACAGCCTCCGGACCCGAGAAGGAGCCTCCTGCCGAGCCGTGATGTGGGACTTCGGGCCTCCCGAGCGATAAAAGATGGAGAGCCGGATGTTTTCCACCCCCCAGCTTTTGGTATTTTAGGAAATGAATACAGTGCCTTTTAGCAGTACTTTCTACCACTCCTCAACCTGCCTGGCATTTTTACGATGAGTCTTTACATGATGACCTGCACATTCCTGCGTTTTTAAGCCTTGTTTTCCAAGCCTCTTCTGAGTTGAGTAAAAAATGGGTACAGGGCCTAAACTCTCCTTTAGCCAAATAAACCCCAGCAGGATCAGAAGCAACGTGCTATCCATTTCTGTCTCTCTTTTACTTTTGTTATATTCATTCATTTATTTATTTTTTAGATACCATGTGTAAGTGAAAACCTATTTGTCCTTCTCTGATTTACTTCACCTAACTAAGCATAATAACCTCCAGGCCGAATCAGGTTGTTTCAAATGGCAAAATTTCATTATTCATTTTTATGGCTGCGTAAACTCCATCGTGTGTCTATATACACATCTGTGTGTGTGTGTGTGTGTGTGTGTGTGTGTGTGTGTGTGTGTGTATCAGTTTAGTTCAGTTCAGTCGTGTCCGATTCTTTGGAACCCCAAGGAATGCAGTATGCCAGGCACCCCTGTCCATCACCAACTCCTGGAATTTATTCAAATTCATGTCCATTGAGTCGGCGATACCATCCAACCATTTCATCCTCTGCCATCCCCTTCTCCTCCTGCCTTCAATCTTTCCCAGCATCAGGGTCTTTTCAAATGAGTCAGTTCTTCCCATCAGTTGGCCAAAGTATTGGAGCTTCAGCTTCGGCATCACTCCTTCCAATGAATATTCAGGACTGATTTCCTTTAGGACGGACTGGCTGGATCGCTTTGCAGTCCAAGGAACTCTCAAGAGTCTCCTCCAACACCACAGTTTAAAAGCATCAATTCTTTGGTGCTCAGCTTTCTTTATTATCCAACTCACATCCATACATGACTACTGGAAAAACCATAGCTTTGACTAGAAGGACCTTTGTTAGCAAAGTAATNAGTATTGGAGCTTCAGCTTCGGCATCACTCCTTCCAATGAATATTCAGGACTGATTTCCTTTAGGACGGACTGGCTGGATCGCTTTGCAGTCCAAGGAACTCTCAAGAGTCTCCTCCAACACCACAGTTTAAAAGCATCAATTCTTTGGTGCTCAGCTTTCTTTATTATCCAACTCACATCCATACATGACTACTGGAAAAACCATAGCTTTGACTAGATGGACCTTTGTTGGCAAAGTAATGTCTCTGCTTTTTAATAAGCTGTCTAGGTTAGTCATAGCTTTTCTTCCAAGGAGGAAGCGTCTTTTAATTTCATGGCTGCAATCACCACCTGCAGTGATTTAGGAGCCCAAGAAAATAGATACGGTGTCTTTTCCTCTGGTTTCTTAAAGATTTTCTCTTTGTCTTCAATTTACTGCAATTTGAAGGCCTTTTGTTTGTTTGCTTTGTTTTAATCTGTGGTTTCAAGTCTATCATTAGTCTTGGCAAATGTATTTCTCCTGCTTTTTTCTGTCTTTCTTGTTTAGAGATATTCCATTAGGTATTTGTCACACTTTTTGAAAATTTTTCACAGATCTTGGATGTTTTATTTTAACTTACGTTTATCTTTGCATTTCAACTTGGGAAGTTTCTATTTATCTCTCCTGAAGTTCACTGGTTCTTTATTTGGCATATCCCATCTACTAATGAGTCTATTGAAGATATGCTTAATTTCTGTTACAATGTATTTAATTCTAGCATATTTTATGAATTCTTTCTTAAACTTTTTCTTAAGCAGAGTTTTCACCTCTCTGCTTACATAAGGCACCTGTTCTTGAATGCTGTTTATTTTTCAATTAAAGGTCTTCACATATTAATCATAATTATTTTAAATCATTTGATAATTCCAACATCTATGTCATTTCTTTTGCTTTGAAAATATTTATTTATTTATTTGGCTGTGTGGGGTCTTAGCTGCGGCATGTGGGATCTAGTTGCCTGGCTGGAGACTGAACCTGGGTCCCCTGCAGTGGAAGCACAGAGTCTTAGCCACTGGATGACCAAGGAAGTCCATTTGTGTCATTTCTGATGGCTGCTTTCTCTTTTCCAATTGTGCTTTTTTCTTGCCTTTTGTTGTGCCTTGTAATTTTTTTGAAAGCTGTATATACTGTATTGGGTAATAGCAACTGTGGTAGATTGGCTTTCATTGTGAAGATTTATGGCCAACTGACTAGAAATTGACTGTGTGTAACATGTGCTGTAGTTACAACTTCCAGAGGCTTTAAATTTCTCTATCACCCTTATTTTTTCTCCCTCCTTGATATTAGGCTTCTCTAATACTCTCTGGGGAATCTAATAAGATTCCGTCGTAGCTCAAGTCAGTAAAGAATCTGCCTGCAATGCAGGAGACTCGGGTTTGATCCCTGGGTTAGGAAGATCCCCTGGAAAAGGAAATGGCAACCCAGGCCAGTGTTCTTGCCTGGAGAATTCCATGGGCAGAGGAGCCTGGCGGGTTACAGTTCATGGGATCACAAGAATTGGATACAAGTTAGCAATTAAACCACCAATATTCTTTGATGGAGAGAGCTGTGTCTTGCAACTCTTCCAGGTGGAATGCACTTTTATTTATACTGGCATCCTTTTGGTGTGGTAGTAAGATGTGGGGAAAGTGGAATGGTTTTTTCTTTCCAATTAAATCTTCATGTTTTAGTGGGTCTGTGTCTTCAACTGGCTGACTCCCTCCTCTGTTATCATCCCTGAGAGCAGAATTGCCAACCTGTTACCTGAGGCTATAACTCCTGTTGAACATGATTTTTCCTCCTTAGATAAAACAGAGAGTCTATATGGAACAGAGAGTAGAATGATTGTCCTGTCCTCAATTGGAACAAGGTTCAGTAAAATCTTTCTCCTTGGAGCCTCAGCCTTTTTATGGAGAAGGCTCTGGGACTATTCCACAATGATTCGTCTTCCCCTCTCAGGGGCAGGGGAGGCGCTTTCCTAGATCTTCTCTGTGAGAACCTAGTAGGTTCCTGGAAGTAAAGCACATGAAAGGGTGAGGCCTTACTTGGGACTGTGGTTCCCAGGAATAGCCTTATTCTCACGCAATCCAAATTCAATTTGTAAAAATTAACCTTTGAGTAATCCTAGCAGTTTATGCAGAGAAGGCAATGGCACCCCACTCCAGTACTCTTGCCTGGAAAATCCCATGGACAGAGGAACCTGGTGGCCTGCAGTCCATGGGATCGCTAAGAGTCTGACATGACTGAGCGACTTCACTTTCACTTTTGTGCATTGGAGAAGGCAATGGCAACCCACTCCAGTGTTCTTGCCTGGAGAATCCCAGGGACGGGGGAGCCTGGTGGGCTACCGTCTATGGGGTTGCACAGAGTCGGACACGATTGAAGCGACTTAGCAGCAGCAGCACCAGCAGTTTATGGCTCTAGCAGCTTCTGCTCCACATAAGTGCATCTTGTTTGAAATATCTAAGGATGCTCCTGTTCTCCAGATTTCAAAGGGAGTGGTTTGCCCTGCAACCAAGTTATTTTCAAAGTCCGAGAAAAGTCACTGATTTTCAGGTTAGCCAGCTTTTTCCTTGCTGTATGATGGGGTGATGACTTATAAGCTCTTCACATATTGGAGCTGAAACCAAAAGTCTGTATCTATTAATTTTAATTTTATTCTGTACATAGCTTCAATTATACATTCTATATTTATATCATCATTATTATCTCTACTCTTGTGATTTCTCACTTTTTTTCTTTGCTCTTACTGGAAACAGAATATCCCATGAGAGTCTGCATAAGGCTCAGTTCAGTTCAGTTTAGTTGCTCAGTCGTGTCCGACTCTTTGTGATGCCATGAATCGCAGCATGCCAGGCCTCCCTGTCCATCACCAACTCCCAGAATTCACCGAGACTCATGCCCATCGAGTCAGTGATGCCATCCAGCCATCTCATCCTCTGTCGTCCCATTCTCCTCCTGNTTCCTCCATCTTTTCTAAATCCAACTTGAACATCTGGAACTTCACGGTTCATGTTCTGTTTAAGCCTGATTTGGAAAATTTTGAGCCATACTTTGCTAGCATGTGAGATGAGTGCAATTGTGCGGTAGTTTGAACATTCTTTGGCATTGCCTTTCTTTGGGATTGGAATGAAAACTGACCTTTTCCAGTCCTGTGGCCACTGCTGAGTTTTCCAAATTTGCTGGCATATTGAGTGCAGCACTTTCACAGCATTATCTTTTAGGATTTGAAAGAGCTCAACTGGAATTCCATCACCTCCACTAGCTTTGTTCATAGTGACGCTTCCTAAGGCCCACTTAACTTCATATTCCAGGATGTCTGGCTCTAGGTGAGTGATCACACCATCATGATTATCCAGGTCATGAAGATCTTTTTTGTACAGTTTTTCTGCGTATGCTTGCCACCTTTTCTTAATATCTTCTGCTTCTGTTAGGTCCCTACCATTTCTGTCCTTTATTGTGCCCCTCTTTGCATGAAAGTTTCCCTTGGTATCTCTAATTTTCTTGAAGAGACCCCTAGTCTTTCCCATTCTATTGTTTTCCTCTATTTCTTTGCATTGATCACTGAGGAAGTCTTTCTTATCTCTCTTTGCTATTCTTTAGAACTCTGCACTTAAATGAGTGTATCTTTCCTTTTCTCCTTTGCCTTTTGCTTCTCTTCTTTTCACAGCTGTCTGTAAAGCCTCCTCGGACAACCATTTTGGCTTTTTGCATATCCTTTTCTTGGGGATGGTCTTGATCATGAACCTGCATCCGCAGTTCTTCAGGTGCTCCGTCAGATCTAACATGTGTATGTACTCCACATCTTGCCTGTCACCTGTTGATGGCACTTAGGCTGCTTCCAAGTCCATCCACACGTCGGCACCAACCGTGTCACGGTCCATTAATGTCTTTGCCATGACATCCGAGCAGCCAAAGGAACAGTCAATGAATGACTACACCCAGACTTGGGATATTTGAAGTAACTAACCATCCTTAACCAATGAGGACCAAACAAGACACCCGAGACTTAAGAGGCAAATTAAAAGTTAAACTGCAAGCGTGAGACTTCATGTGCTCGTGGCCGCGTCAGTGACCGTGGACACATGCCACATCCCTCAACAGAATTTCTGTTTATTCATTCGTTTCTCATCTTTATGGCTTGGCTCCCAGGTAAGGTATCTGCTGGCTTTCACACATATTGATGCTTTTGAACTGTGGTGCTGGAGAAGACTCTTGAGAGTCCCTTGGACTGCAAGGAGATCCAACCAGTCCATCCTAAAGGAGATCAGTCCTAGGTGTTCATTGGAAGGACTGATGCTGAAGCTGAAACTCCAGTACTTTGGCCACCTGATGCGAACAGGACTCATTGGAAAAGATTCTGATGCTGGGAGGGATTGGGGGCAGGAGGAGAAGGGGACGACAGAGGATGAGATGGCTGGGTGGCATCACTGACTCGATGGACATGGGTTTGGGTTGACTCCGGGAGTTGGTGATGGACAGGGAGGCCTGGCGTGCTGCGGTTAATGGGGTCACAAAGTCATACATGACTGAGCGACTGAACTGAACTGACACATACTCAGTTTTCTTTCCAGGCATACGACAAGGCCAGTTCACTCCTCTTGGCTGGGAAAGAATCCTGTTTACCTAAGAATGAGCACACTTCTATCTCATGAGGACTAAGTTTCACTGTATTAAGATGTAACCAAAACACAGATTTCTGTCTCACACACAGAGAAAACCAGTTGAAGGTCTTTTCCCGAAAGGCCTGAGAGTTTCACCAGTCAACTTTATCATTTGAAATCAAATCCCTTACAGGCAAATGAATTAATCTTTCGGCATTCGTCTTCCCAATTTGCGGTGTTTGGAGGATGTTTTAATTAGCTCAGCCGCTTTATCCCTCCTTTAAGTGTCTGAAAGTATCTGTTAGCTTCCTACAGGTGTCAGTAGTGTCCCCCTCCCTAGAGATGGCTGGGAAGTGTGTGTGTGTGTGCACTCAGTGTGTCCAGCTCTTTGTGACCCCATGGACTCTCCTGGAGGGGGTTGCTAGTTCCTTCTCCAAAGAGGTCTATTTGGTTTCAAGTGCTATGGCTTTCTGAGACTAGCTTTTCCTCTGTTCTTTCCAACACTAACCACTGAATGTTGAAAGCTTTAGCTAATTCTGCATGCCCCCATCCACAACAACCCTGAAACTAGTGAAAACCAACTGAAAAATACCCTGTGGTTATTCCTGTCCCTGGAACAGGTCACAAAGGCAGACAGTTGACTGTCCACATTGGGTTCCAGAAAGGGTCTCTAAACTTCTCAGCATTTCCCCTACAGGTCCCTTCTAAAAATGCAAATAGCCTGAAGGATTATGAAGAGTAGTTTGCCATAGCAGCACTGATCAGGGCACAGAAGTGATGGAAATTTTTGTACAGCCAGGAAGAAAGGGCTCTGATGGTGCCTGGGTCATGTAAGCTCAGAATATGCACAGGGAGAATCCAAGGAGAGCAGCGGCAAGACCCTCGATCTCTGATCAGACAAACATTGTGGTCCCCGCTGCAGAAACAGTAGGACAGCCGAGTCCTTTAGGAGGAAGAGCAGTGCCCCACTCAACAGCGAGAGGGCCCGAGATGCTCGAGAAGCTTCATGAGGAGAGGACAGAGACCCGAACAGGGCAGCGGGGTCAGTTCTGCCTGGAACCGTCTCCGCTCTGTGACGTGTGGGCCGCCTGTGAAGGTGACACTCTGCGTCTCCCCCAGTTGTGACCCTGAAGACCCAGGACGTGAAATAGGGGGGTCCGCACCAGGGAGGGGAGGTCTGGCCCAGAGGCGTCTAGTCCAGCGCAAGCAGCGCCAGGGGCATGGGGGCTCTGAATACCTGTCTGAGAAAGAGCCGAGGCAGGGACAAAGCCCACCTCCTCACTCTGGAAGCTGGCTCTCGCCCTGACTACTCCCACACTCAGGATAGAGCACCTGGTGAGGAGCTAGGGGAGAGACCGGCCAGAGGGAGTCAAGGCAGGGCAGAAAGAGGGCAAAGCCAAAGATGATCAGTAAAGCCCAGTGTTCCAAAGCCTCCACGCTAACATTTCAGAGCCACGAATAGCGCCGGGCCTGGCCCACATCGGGGCGGACGCGGCCACGTGTCCACGCGGAGCCTGTCCCTCCGTGTAATAACAGGAGGCTTACTCCTCACGGTGGCCTAAGGGAAGCCTTCTTCTCATGAGCAAGACCTCCCGCATTGCCTCAGGGACTCGGCGGTGCCAGGGCCAGCGTCACTGCGATTCCCAGGCTGCAAGATGGCAGCAGTGGCTTCAAGGATCAAATCTGGCTCACCCTGAAGGGCGGGGCGCGGAGGCCGGGGCTAGGACAGGGTCCCTGCCAGACCTTCCTCTTAGCAGGGAGGAAATCTCTTTCCTGCGAGGGCCCCGTGGGCTTCTTCCAGTCTGCCTTCCTCAGATGAAGGACCGTGTCCAGATTCCCTACAGGTCACAGAGGCCCATCGGACGCACAGGCTCCTTCCTGTGGGCATGGAACATGGGGCAGTGCCTTCAGGCCTTTAAGTTCTGTGGCTGGTGAGGTCCGAGGGCAGACCAAGAGCAGCTGGATCAGAGCAGAGCTGAGCCCTGAGAGCAGCAGAGGCAGGAGACTGCCGGGCCAACCCGCAGAGAGAAAAGCATCCAGCCCGCACAGGCATGCTCCCTAAATTTAGAAGCAAGAGCCAGCCTTCCCAGAGGCTCCTTTGAAACTGTTCAGAAATTATCCGTAGACTCTGCCTCTGCTAAGCTTTCATCCCAGGAGCGCAGGGCACCTCCCCGCACGGTCTCATTAATCTCCACACCAACCGAGGCGGTTGGCGTCTATTGTCATCTTCATTTTCAGGATGAAGGAGCTGAGATGTAGGTACAGGTTAATGACTTGCCCGATGTCACATGCTCAGTGGGTCACTAGCCAGCTGTGGATGGGACGGAAATTGATGGGGGAAGGTAGCTACGCCAGATCACTGAGGACCCCGGGCAAGAACGTGGCGCTCATTTACTTAGCCAGATAGCGGGAGCCCTGAAAGGGGGCTGATGAAGAGGGAGCTCTGGACAAAGGGGCAGGAGGGGCGAATCTGAGCGAGGACGCACGGTCCAGGAACCTGGGGCAAGTCGCCCGCACTTCCTGAACGTTTTTCTTATTTAAAAGTAAGGAGCTACCCCATCTAATTCACTCAGCTGTTTCAAAGACAAAAGCAGTGTTTCACATGAAACCACGTGAGCAGGTTTGAAACCATCGTGTCCAGTCTAAGACCACTGAGGGAGCTGGTAGAACCAGCATTTAAAATCAGCCCGTGCTCTTGGCTCACCGTGACGATCCCAGACTGCAATCAGAGGGTGATCCGGGGCTCTCCCCAGATGACCACGAAAGGCCTTTCTGCCTTTTCAACGTGCTGCGAGCCTGCCTCCTGCACATCCTGCCGGGAACGTGCCGTGACCTGTGTCCTCTAGGAAGTCCCGGCTGGCGGAGGAGGCGGACAAGCGAGCACTTACTCCCCGAGACGCAAA
>SJYA01008205.1:0-16988 GCA_006410615.1 Neotragus moschatus | reverse complement strand
ACTCTCTTGCTTTTTCCATGATCCAGCGGATATTGGCAATTTGATCTCTGGTTCCTCTGCCTTTTCTAAGAAAAATGGTACAGATGAACCTATTTGCAGGGCAGGACTAGAGTCACAGACATAGAGAACGGACTTATGGACATGGTGGGGGAAGGAATGCCTGGGACAAATGGAGAGAGTGCATGGAAACATATATGCTACCATATGTAAAACAGATAGCCAGTGGGCATTTGCTGTGTGACTCGGGGAGCTCAAACCAGGGCTCTGTGACAACCTAGAGGGGTGGGATGGAGCTTCAAGAGGAAGGGGACATACATATACTTGTGGCTGATTCACATTTTTGTATGGCAGAAACCAACACTACATTGAAAAGCAATTATCCTCCAATTAAAAATAATTATTTTTAACACNTGTGACTCGGGGAGCTCAAACCAGGGCTCTGTGACAACCTAGAGGGGTGGGATGGAGCTTCAAGAGGAAGGGGACATACATATACTTGTGGCTGATTCACATTTTTGTATGGCAGAAACCAACACTACATTGAAAAGCAATTATCCTCCAATTAAAAATAATTATTTTTAACACCAATACAGTATATTAACACATACATATGGAATTTAGAAAGATGGTAATGTTGACCCTATATGCAAGACAGCAAAAGAGACACAGATGTAAAGAACAGTCTTTTGGACTCTGTGGGAGAAGGTGAGGGTGGGATGATTTGAGAGGATAGCATTGAAACATGTATATTATCATATGTGAAGCAGATTGCTGGTCCAGGTTCCATGCATGAGAGAGGGTGCTCAGGGCTGGTGCACAGGGATGACTCTGGGGGATGGGATGGGGAGGGAGGTTCTGGGGTTCTGGATTGGGAATACATGTGTGCCCATGGCTAATTCATGTTGATGTATGCAAAAACCACTACAATATTGTAATTAGCCTCCAATTAAAATAAATAAATTTTTTACACTAATCTTTTTTTTTAAGTACCACTTCCTAGGTCCCACCCTCCGAGGTTCTGATGTAATCAATCTGTCTTTTGGCCTTTGCTAGGAGGATTCTGAGGCTCCCCAGATGATTCTCCTCAGCCCTGGTTGAGAACTTCCAGTATAAACAAAGAGGACTCAGAGATGACATCGTTAACTGATAACTCCTGAACCTACTGTCAGAAGTCAGTGCTTTCAGGCCTGCTTGATCATGAGAAGTTTCTGAGACACTTACTAAAAAATACTGATTCCCAGGCCCATTCTCTGGAGGTGGCTTGGTTAGTGGGCCTGAGGGGGAGCCTGAGAATCTGAAGTTTTGACACACACACTTCAGGTCTCCCTCATGACCTGGCAGGTTTTGGAAGACGTATCACGAGTCCTTGCTTCTCAAAGTGTGGGCCTCAACCAGCCACATCAGCATCAGCTGGAGCTTGTAAGAAATGCAAATTCCCAGACTGCTAAACCAGAATGTGCATTTTAACAATTTCACGGGGATTGTAAGCACACATATATCTTAGAAGCACACTTAGACTTCTAAATCTCAAGCAGGATCGCCCCTGGACAAGTGTTTCTCAAACGAGACATGCATTGCTGTTGTTTAGTTGCTCAGTCGTGTCCGACTCTTCGCAGTCTCATGAACTATAGCCCGCCAGGCTCCTCTATCCAAGAGATTTATCAGGCAAGAATACTGGAGGGGATGATCATTCCCTTCTCCAGAGGATCTTCCCAACCCAGGGATCAAACCCGTGTCTCTTGCACTGCAGGCAGATTCTTTACCTCTGAGCCACCAGGGAAGCCCCTGACGTGCGTTATCATTTCAAGGGCTCACCGAATGAAGCATGAGTGGTTCTCTGAGCTTCTGATCTCACAGGTCTGAGACACAGCCAGAGAATCTACGGTTAAATAGGTGATGCTGACATAACTTGGACGGGGGACCACGCTTTGAGAATTCTTTGTCTCCAGGCTAGGGTCTCTCAGTCTGGGCACTCTTGACATTTGGGGCTGGAGAATTCTTTATTATCTATAGGGGGCGGCCCTGTGCCCTGCAAGATGTTCACCTGCTTCTCTGGTGTCTACCCACGAGGTGCCAGTGACAACCCCAAAATTTTGACGACTAAAGATTTCTCCAGGATTGCCAAATGACCCCTGGTGGGAGTAGGTGACAAAATAGTCCCCAGGTGAGAGCCACTGATCTAGACCATTCCTAAAAGTGACGGTCCTGTGAGTCATCACATTCCTGGGGAGAATAGACTTGACCTCTGGCTCAGGCAGCCTCTTTCAGCCTCCCCTCCCACCCCCTCAGATCCTGGGAGGGGCATCTACAAAGGAGCCTGAGATGCCTTGGGGCAACATCTTTGAACCCTGATTTACTCATGAGGAAACGGCTTTGCCAGCGTGCAAGAGAAACGTCTGGGCTCTTCCCTGCTGGTCCAGTGGTTGAGAGTCAGCCTTGCAACACAGGGAACACAGGACAGGGAGCTAGGATCCTCCAAGCCCCAGAGCGACTACCAGCTAAGCCCAAGTGCCTCAACTGGAGAGCCTGTGCACTGCAGCAAAGGATCTCGCATGACACAGGAGGAGCCTGCGGGCCACAACTAACACCCAACACAGCCGAATGAATTAATTCAGAAAGGAAAACAAAAAGAGAGAAGTCTCTGAATCTCTGTCTGACAAGCAGTCCAGCCCCTGTCACCCTCCCTCCTCACCCATAACTCCTTCTTTGCAAGGTCTACTCTTGGGTGTTGATTAAAACCGTATTTTTCAAGAAACTTTTAAAATGGCTTCACATGTACACCTGTGGCTGATTCATGTCAATGTATGGCAAAAACCACAATATTGTAAAGTAATTAGCCTCCCATTAAAATAAATTAAGAAAAAATGAATAAAAACTAGTAGGCTTGCAAAAAAATAAAGTGTCATCAGAAAAAATGTACAAAGTACTGAATGTCTATTGGTCACCTGAGGCTTTTAAAGCTACAGTCTAGAAACCTGTGATTGATTCTTAATTGGTCTATATTGCAGAGGGCTGGGAATACTAAGAAAAAACACACTTTTTTTTTAAGAGCTTTTTTTAAAGAGTTTCCAATCGTTGATGCTCAGCCACCTTTCAGATTGTTGGTGAATAGTGCCCTCTTCTGGAATTTCTTGGTTTTGCACTTGGCATTGTGCGCTACTGGAGTCCTGTCTGATCTGGGAAATGTGTTTGGAAATTCCCCTCTTGTCCTCCAACGCCAGTTCAGTTCAGTTCAGTTCAGTCGCTCGGTTGTGTCCAACTCTTTGCAACCCCATGAATCACAGCACGCCAGGCCTCCCTGTCCATCACCACCTTCCGGAGTTCACTCAAACTCATGTCCATCGAGTTGGTGATGCCATCCAGCCATCTCATCCTCTGTCCTCCTCATCCTCTTCTCTTGCCTTCAATCTTCCCCAGCATCAGGGTCTTTTCCAGTGAGTCAGTTCTTCATATCAGGTCACCAAAGTAGGAGTTTCAGCTTCAACATCAGTCCTTCCAATGAACATTCAGGGTTGATTTCCTTTAGGACTGACTGGTTTGATCTCCTTGCAGTCCAAGGAACTCTCAAGAGTCTTCTCCAACACCACAGTTCAAAAGCATCAATTCTTTGGCACTCAGCCTTCTTTATGGTCCAACTCTCACATCCATACATGACTACTGGAAAATTCTTTGCTTTGACTAGATGGACCTCTATTGGCCAAGTAATGTCTCTGCTTTTTAATATTCTGTCTAGGTTGGGCATAACTTTTCTTCCAGGAAGCAAGCATCTTTTAATTTCATGGCTTCAGTCACCATCTGTAGTGATTTTGGAACCCCCCAAAATTAAGTCTGCCACTGTTTCCACTGTTTCCCCATCTATTTTCCATGAAGTAATAAGACCAGATGCTGTAATCTTGGTTTTCTTAATATTGAGTTTTAAGTCAACTTTCTCACTCTCCTCTTGCACTTCTAACAAGAGCCTCTTTAAAGTTCTTCTTCGCTTTCTGCCATACGGGTGGTGTCATCTGCATGTCTGAGGTTATTGATATTTCTCTCGGCAATCTTGACTCCAGCTTGTGCTTCATCCAGCCCAGCATTTCTTATGATGTACTCTGCATATAAGTTAAATAATCATCAGGGGGACAATATACAGCCTTGACGTACTTCTTTCCTCCTTTGGAACCTGTCTGTTGTTCCATGTCCAATTCTAACTGTTGCTACCTGACTTGCATACCTCCAATGCCAAAGCCAACTGAAAAGACATGCTTCCTGAATGTTCTTAAACCCGCTTCCTAGAGTTGAGTGCCCCCACCTAGGGCACTGGTCTCAGGGAGAAGTTCACACAGGCTTCCTTCTGTCACTCCCCAGTTTGGCACGTGCCTTCCTTAGAAACGAAAGTAAAACCAAGTGACTGAGACTCTGAGCTTTCAATCCAGGGGGCCCAGGTTTGATCCCTGGTCAGGGAACTAGATCCCACATGTTGCAACTAAGACCCAAATAAATAAATGATTTAAAATAAAAAATATGTTTTTAAGGAAGGTGAAACCAGAGGCCCACCTGCTCTCCAGTCAGCCCACACGTGGAGGAATGATGTGGTGGAAATGACATTTGGGGTCTGTAGGCTCCTGGCTTCAATTTCCACCTCTGCCCCTCCCTAACTGTGGGGCCTTAAACATCTCTCACGCCTGGAAGCCTCATTTCTCTGTCTATCACATGGCAGTTTCATATTGTATTTCAGAGTACTCTAGGAACTTCAAGGGGCCCAACAAGCCAAAAGGAGTATGAGGAGTAACCAAGTGGGCAACGACCACCAGAGGAGTTCATTGCCCTTCTCTCTGTTCTCACATACTAGATTTCAATATTTTGTTTTGTGTTCTGCTAAAAAAAAAAAAGGAATATATATGGGTGTATGTATGAGAGTATGTGCTATGGTGCTCAATTGCTAAGTCACATCTGACTTTCTGACCCCACGGTAAAGAATCTTCTTGCCAATGCAGGAGACACAGGTTTAATCCCTGGGTCAGAAAGATCCCCTAGAGAAGAAAATGGCAACCCACTCCAATATTCTTGCCTGGGAAATCCAGTGGACAGAGAAGCCTGGTAGGCTACAGTCTATGGGGTCACAAAAGAGTTGGACAGGCAGAAGAGTTGGACTAAACAACCCACACACACACACACACACACACACACACACACACATCTTCTTTGGGGCTTCCCAGGTTGCGCTAGTGGTAGAGAACCTGCCTGCCAATGCAGGAGACATAAGAGATGTGAGTTCCATCCCTGGGTCAGGAAGATCCCCTGGAGGAGGGAATGGCAGCCCACTCCACTATTCTTGCCTAGAGAATTCCATGGACAGAGGAGCCTGGCAGGCTACAGAGTCAGATACAACTGAAGGGACTTAGCACACACGCATGCATCTTGTTTATCCACTTAGGTTGTTTCTATGTCGTGGCTACTGTGAAGAATGCTACAACACACACAGGAATGCAGATATTGCCTCAAGATAGTGATTTTATCTCTTTTGGACACACACCCAGAGCAGGGATTGCTAGATGGTATGGTAGTTCTATTTTTAATTTTTTGAGAATCAATTCCAAAGAATGGTTGCCAAGACTAGCATCAAGGAGCTTCTCCCTTGTTTTCTTCTAGGAGTTTAACAATTTCGGGTGTTACTTTTAAGAGTATAATCCATTTTGAGTCTTTTTTTTTATAGTATGAGTCTAGTTTTGTTCCTTTGTATGTAGTTGCCCAGTTTTCCCGCACCATTTATTGAAGAGACTCTTCTTTCCCCCACTGTATATTATTGATGTTTGTCAAAAACGAGTTGACTGTATATGCAGGGGTTTATTTCTGGGCTTTCTGTTCTACTGGTCTGTGTGTCTATTTTTATGCCAGGACCACGTGGTTTTGGTGATTATAGCTTTGTACCACAGTTTGAAGTGAGGAAACATGATGCCTCTAGTTTTCTTCTTCTTGCTCAAGATTACTTTAGCTATTCTGGGTCTTTTATAGTTCTATATGAATTTTAGGATTGTTTTCCTATTTCTATGAAAAAATGTCATTAGAATTTTTATGGGAATGGTGTTAACTCTTGCTCACAGTTCAGACCACACTTGGATATCCCAGAGCTTCTCAGGTGAGGGCTGTGCTGGCTGCTGACAAGGATGGCTTGAGGTCAGGATCCAAGGTGGGATGTGCCCACACACCTTCCTGAGGGACAGAAGAGGAAAGCTGTTGCACAATCTTTGGGTAAAAAAATAAACACAGTCAGGACAGCATGCCTTTCAGTAAAGAAAGGGGTCTCCTCAGACCTAAAATCCAAGCCACCAGAGTACAGTCATGAGAATATAATAAAGTAGTTGTTGTGGTTGTTGTTGTTTAGTTGCCAAGTTGTGTCCAACTCTTTGCAACGCCATGGACTGTAGCTCGCCAGGCTCCTCTGTCCATGGGATTTCCCAGGCAAGAATACTAGAGTGGGTTGCCATTTCCTACTCCAGGGGATCTTCCTGACCCAAGGATCGAACCCACATTTCCTGCATTGAAGGTGGTTTCTTTACCACTGCACCACCTAGGAAGCCCATAATAAAGTGATGGTGTTTCTTAAATATTGGGGGTTATTCTGGATGCAAAATAATGAAACTCATTAGGTGCTGGATGCTGAAGGTAAATGAAAACACAGAAAAAGATACAAGTTAAAAAATCCTACCCTGCCAACATTCTTCCATTTTTTTCCTTTCTTTTGTGAAAAGAAAAATAACATCTGTTTAATCATTTACTTTTCATTTTTATGTAAGTAATATTTATTCTGGCTATTATGTTTATACTCTCATAGATATTTATATTTGTTTATTTCTAAGAGCTCCTTATTCCAAAGGAGTAATTCTTCTTGGGAGCGTGGTTTTCAACTGCCTATGTTCCTTTCCCACTTTGCTTTTGCTATTGCCATGTTCTTTCTGATGACTTTTCACCTTTGAACGGGGCTGGTTACTTGCTAAAGAATAGAGTGGGGATGAGTGGCTAAGAGGAGGGAGGAAATGGAGAGACATGCTCTATGTGCGTGCATGAAATGTTCTATAATGTTAGTCTATAATAAGGTGTCTTGTAGCACTTAGGAATGCTTTGGAAGCATACATGAGAAAATTCAAAAACTCAGTGTCAGACAGAATTTATTTCAAATATCAAGAAATTCAAGCATAAGTAACTGCTGGGGTTTGTCTAGTGGCCTAGCCTGGCCAGGGCCAGCAGCAATGCATTTCTCTCCACCTTTCCTCCATTGTTCCTTCAGAGGGACACAGAGGCTGCTCTGACTCCAGCCTCCACACCTGAACTGAAGGTCGGAGGAAGAGGTAAAGCAGTGGCACGAAGTGTTTCTCTGTATCATCAAGAAAAACAGAAGTTCCCCCAGAAGGCCCTGGTAGATGCCTGCTTATGGATCACTGACCAGAACCATGTCATACTGCCATACTTAGCAGCAAGGGAAGCAGGGAAAGCAAATATTTAGTTCTCCTTTCTTCTATAGCCAGGCTTCCCTGGTGGCTCATAAAGAATCTGCCTGCTATGCTGGAGACCCAGGTTCAATCCCTGGGTCCAGAAGATCCCCTGGAGAAGGGAGTGGCGACCCACTCCAGATCCCTGCCTGGAGAATTCCATGGACAGATGAGCCTGGCGGGTTACAGTCCATAGGCTTACAAAGAGTCAGACAGAACTGATGGACCTAACACTTCCACTTCCTCTATAGTCAGTAGTAAAGGATTCACCTGCCAATGTAGGAGATGTGGGTTTGATCCCTGGATAGGGAATATCCCCTGGAGAAGGAAATGACCACCCACTCCAGTATTCTTGCCTGGGAAATTCTATGAACAGAGGAGCCTGGCAGGCTACGGTCCACGGGGTTGCAAAGAGTCTCAGACACAACTTAGCAGCTAAACAACAACATAGGGGAAGTGGCAACAAAGGAGTTTGGAACTTCCTGTGGAGTTAGTCAAGTAGCAGTAGTTTCAAGAACAGACTCACAGGTAGAAAACAAGCTTATGGAAAGAGGGTAGGAGGAATAAATTAAGAACCTGGAATTAACAGATACCTACCACTGTATATAAAAGAGATAAACAAGGACCTATTGTATTGCACAGGGAACTACATTGAATACTTTATAATAACCTATAATGGAAAAGAATATGAAAAAAAGAGGGAAAAATACAAAAATGGCCAACATAACCCCCCTTTTACTATTAGAAATGAACTTTTCATCAGCCATATTGCAGAGTAAAAACGACAACCTAGTCAGATATACTGAAAAAGAAAAAGCCAAATTTTATCTTAAAAAAAAGTATCTGATGCATGGATTCTTATATGAGTAAATATGTACTGTTAATAAGTAAAATTAAAATGATCTGTCTTTAAATATTATTTAGTCCAATTAAATCTCATCAGTTTAAATTTTCTCCTTTAATCTGTTTTATCATTCATGACCATACCAATATTTGTATATAAATCACAGGTAATAAATATGTGTTGGGGTTCCAGTGTACCTATTTTATTCTGGTAGTGGTTTCGCCATCAAAAATGTTTGGAGGACTTCTCTGGTGGCCCAGTGGATAAGAATCCGTGGCCAATGCAGGGGACATCAGTTCAATCCCAGATCAGGGAGGATTCCCCATGCCATGGAGCATCGAAGCCCATGCCACAACTACTGAAGCTCGTGCACCTACAGCCTGTGCTCCGCAACAAAAGAAGCCATTGCAATGAGAAGCCAGTGCGCCAGAATGAGGAGTAGACCCTTCTTGCTGCAACTAGAGAAAGCCAGCTCCCAAAAATGAAGACCCAGAGCAGCCAAAAGGAAAAAAATTGCCCCTTGAACTTTGAGGTCTCTGATCCTTCTCAGATCAGGAGGTTCTTGGTCATTAACTACATAACTCACTCAAGCTATTGTACCTGGAAAATAAATTTATCATAAGATGTTAAATGGCTCACAAAACCTCCAGGGGAACCAGACAGCAAGTCAGGTTTAGAGGCTTCCAGCCAGGAGCAATGCTTACCTATCCACACGAGTGACCCACCCAGCAGAGACCTCTCTTCTTCTACTACTGCAGACCACATACCAGGTGGGACCTTAGTCACTGGTTCTGGATGCCCTGAAATTCTGCATCTGCACACTGCACCCAAGGCCAGACCCCTCCCCAGACAACCTTCCAGATAGTGGAATCCACAAAGTGCCTGCTTCCTCCCAGGCTCTCTTATGCTCTCTCACTCTCTTTTTTTAATAAGTGGATTTTCTCTTTTTTCTGAATATTTATTTCTTTTTAACTTTGCTGGGTCTTTGCTGCAGCTCAGGCTTCTTTCTAGTTTCAGAGCGCAGGGGCTACTCTCTAGTGCTCAGGCTTCTCACTGCAGTGGTTTCTCGTGCAGAGCACGTGCTCTAGGCACTCAAGCTTCAGGAGTTGTGGCACACAAGCTTAGCTGTCCTGTAGCATGCGGGATCTTCCCAGACTAGGGATCGAATCCATGTCCCCGAGCTGGCAGGTGAATTCTTAACCACTGGACCACCAAGGAAGTCCTGGGCTGTCTTTTGAAACATAGGAAGTGTTATACCTGTTGCAAAGTGTAGAACGCATTCTCTTTGATGGTTGCTTTTGATGAGCTTTGAGGTGGGGAACAGGAGGGGAAGGAAAAGAAATGCCTTTACTTTGCCAATTTTAATAGTAGTTTTCCAATTTGGGTAATTTAGACATGTATTTTCTTTCTCCTTTCTAAATCAGTCTAGTCATAAATCTGTGTTATTCTTTTTCCTTCAATTTGTTTATCAATAACACTAGTTCACTTTTTTACTTATAAATATACTACTTTTATCCTTATTAATTCCTTACTCCTGCTTTTCTTCCATTTATTTTCCATTTTCATAAGTTGAATACTCAATCATTTATTCTTACTCTAGTATAAGAATTTGCTGCTAAGAATTTAATTCTTATTATGGAGGTTTTAAAATATAATGTTATTATTACTTTCTATATAGTGTAATTTTAACTTTTATATCTTCTTTGATCCAAGATATAATAAATGCATTTTGTTTTTATTTCCAAGTATTACAAGACTCTTTCTTTCTTTGTTTAACCTTGGGTTATTACTTTATGGTTTTGTTGCCTCATAATAAGATGTGGTATGACCTATTCATTTTCAGCTTTGAGGAATTAGTTGAGGTTTCTGTGTAGCCCGATACACAATTAATTTTTTTAGATGCTCTATAAACATTGGAAAAATTAGACCTAATAGAAGATTTTTAAATTTCTGGGTGGACTATTAACAATACTTTGTCAGTAATTTCTAGTTTTATTCTAAGTTACCAGAAAGTATTACTGTAATAATATTTTCTACATTATGAAATTTAATATTTCCTTTATGACTGTATACATGATTAGTTTTTCCTAATGATCTGTGTGTGCTTAAGAAAGTGTATTTCCTGCAGTCAGGGTGTAAAAGTTTTATACATGCATAAAATCTGCCCTATTGGTTATATTGTTTGTCTTCATTATGCCTGCTGATTGTGACCATTTGATCTGTCTTGTACTCGTAGTGGTGTGTTAAATCCTCCTACTAGTAGTAGTGTTTTCCTATCTGTGGTTCCTTGTAACTCTTGTAATTATAGGTGGTTGCCATGTTACTTGGTACATGTGAAATGTTAGTAGCTCAGTCATGTCAACTCTTTGCAACTCCATAGACTGTAGTCGGCCAGGCTCCTCTGTCCATGGAATTCTCCAGGCAAGAATACTGGAGTGGGTTGCCATTTCCTCTTCCAGGGGATCTTCCTGACCCACGGATCAAACCTGGATCTCCTGTATGGCAGGCTGATTCTTTACCACCTGAGCCACAGGGAAGCCCTGCTTGGTGCATACCTGTCTATAATTGTTATATCTTAATTGGGAGGTGTAGTTTATCATCTTTATCTTTTATGTGTAATGCTTTTGGCTTAAATGTTGCTTTGACTGATATCAGGACCACACCTCCAAATTTCTTTTCATTTCCATTTACCTGGTATATTTTGGCCCATTTATTTTATTGTATTTCTTTCTCTATTGGAAGTATTCTCTTTGTTTTAATTTTTAAGATATTTAGAGAGGTTTGCCAAGTCACAATATTTGTTTAGCTGTTATCCTTATATTTAGACCTTTTATAATAACTTTATTTTTATCTTTTATTTATATATACATTTAACAATAAATATTTATTTTTATACACTGGGTTTGTTAATTATGAAAAGTATCCAGTGACTGCCACTTGTTGCCTAAACAACAATCCATGAACTTAATTCTGTCATCCCCAAAACATATTATTCTTCCACCTTTGACCCTCTTTTGCTTTAGAGCTAAAGTTACATATATAAATGAATTTGAATTTTGTAGTGTTCTCTGTCTTCTAATACTTTTTTTTCCACACCAGACAGCATTCAGGATCTTACTTCCCCAAATCAGGCATTGAACCTGTGTACCCTGCATGGAGGGTGCAGTGTCTTAACCCCTGGACCACCAGGGAATTTCCTTCTAGGTACAGGTTAGTGGTGGTTTCACTTGCTTTTCCTGTCAATCTATATCATCTTTGGAGAAAGTGTGGAAAGACACAAATTTAGGTGACCACCATCATCAGAGCTACCTGGAAGTTCTCCTGAATTTTGAGAACCCAAAACAAAATGCCTCCTCTGAATGCAGGTTCTTCTGACTCATGAGAACTTGACAAGCCACCTTTCAAGTCATCGAATAGAGCTTCTTTGTGTATGGATGCGTTTATTCGGACTTGGATGCTCAGAGTTCCATCCATGCCTTGTGTTGGCCCCAACATTCTTCTTCGATCACCTCATGCATGACTCAGGTGCTGATGGCATTCTCCCAGCATGTCCTAAGGTAAAGAACTTGTTACAGTTCAGTGATCAAGCCTCTCAAAGAGAAGAGGGAGGAAGCTAGGGCTGGGGCCCAAGGTCTGTACATAGTTTCTTCTCTATGTCTGCTAGAGCTTCTGTGCCAGAACCAGGCCCTCACATGTCACTGATAGACCAAAAGATACTAGTTGAATGTCACCTATCTGTCCTGTAGGGCACTCTCAGAGTTCCCTCACATCTTAAAAAAAACAACTCAGAATTCTTAGATTTAAGAATCCACCAGTTCAACTGCCTTCTTGGGAGTAGAATTACAAATTAATACTTGGTATTCTTGAGGGTATCCCAGGTGGCTCAGCAGTAAAGAACCAGCCTGCCAAAGCAGGAAACTTAAGAGACTCAGGTAGGATCCCTAAGTGGGAAGATCCCCTGGAGGAGGAAATGGCAACCCCCTCCAGTATTCTTGCCTGGAGAATCCCATGGATAGAGGACCCTGGCGGTTTACAGTCCATGGGGTCGAAGAGTCAGACACAACTGAGCAACTAAGCACGGCACAGCATTATCACATCTAGGACCTTTAGAAAAGCATTCACAAAGAACAGACTGCAATACTCTGTAATGAAGCTATATGGGAATAGAATCTAAAAATGTGGATATATGTATAACTGACTCACCTTGCTGTACTGCGGAAACTAGCATAACATTGTAAATCAACTATAATAAAAAAAGTTAATTTAAAAAAGAAATGAAATGAAATAGATAACCAACAAGGACCTGCTGTATAGCTTAGGGAACTCTGCTCATTGCAGTAAGTCTCCTACCTGTGGACAACTTCTGTTCTAGGAGCACATTAGTAAGTCCAATTTGTTTGTAAGTCCAACAAATTTAGCCTGGGTATCCAGCTAACACAACTGGCTATATAGTACTGGACTGGACGGTAATAGGTTTCCACAACCAGAATACTCAGGTTTAGGGATCAAGGGATGGAAGTTGGAGTGTTTCTAATAACCCACTCACAAAGCATGTGCTTCCAAATGTGACAGGTTTCTGCTAGTTTAGAGGTCTCAGTTTCTAAGGGAAGAATGTTTCCACTAGGGATCTTAATTGATTAACATCCTTGAATTATAAATTGAGACTACCATTGGCCAATTTGGACTTTAATGTGCCACTCAATTAACAGGCTAAGAAGGGGGTCAGCTGCTACATAGCCCTGATGCGGAGGAGGTCTGCGTGTGGGGCCCATTACTGCCATCATGGCCACTTTGAATACAGAGCATTCAGTAAGCACTAAGGTGGATGGGAAAAGAGACTTATTGACCTCCTCAGATTGTGTCGTCTTATCTGCTTTATTATTTGATGGCAGGTGCCCTTTGGTGAGCACCCACATAAATGTCCCTATACTCTGTGCCCTTTCAAGGAGGTCCATCTTCATACCTGTTCCCTAGATCTCCTTGCTGGGTATGTACTAAGTCATTTCAGTCATGTCTGACTCTTTGCAACCCTGTGGGCTGTAGCCTGCCAGGCTCCTCTGTCCATGGGATTTTCCAGCCAAGAATACTGAAGTGGGTTGCTAAGCCCTCCTCCAGGGAATCTTCCTGACCCAGGGATTGAACTCAAGTTCTCTTATTTGTCCTGCATTAGCAGGCAGATTATTTACCACTAGCACCACCTGGGAAGCCCATAGATCTCCTTATCACTACAATATTGTTCCTTCCAAGTCCCTGACCAACTGGCCAACTTATAAACCTCTACCAAGGGACTTCCCTGGTGGTCCTACGACTAAGGCTCCAAGCTCCCAATGCAGGGGCCCTGGGTTCGATCCCTGGTCTGGGAGCTAGATCCCACATGTTGCAGCCAAGAGTTCACATGCCACAGTTAAAGATCCCTCATGCCACAACTAAAACCTGATGCAGCCAAATAAATATCTTAAAAATAAATTAATTAATAAACCTCTTCCAAGAGATAAATATAGATTCTCATCTCTAGGTATTACATGTTGAATGAATTGTCAGTGAAATGGACCACTTGAAGTTGCACTAGGAGAGCAAATTTTTCTCTAATAATGTCTTTCACGAATACTTCTAATTAAGGTTGTAATACTACACACAGAAAGTCACTTCCTGAGGGTGTCAGGGTCTTGTGAAGTATCATTAGGCCTGAGCTTTTTCTTCCTTAGCTGATTGGTAGTAAGGAATTCACCAATAAAGTACAGGTATAAAAGGGAGAGAAGACAAAATTAAGCAGGAGTAGTAGGCATCATACGAGTCTGAGACAACTGCTCATGTAATTAATTTATGCCTTCAGAATTTGCTTACTTTTTAACTCTATTAAACAATGTCTATTTAATCATGAATTGCGGCTATGCATGCTCAGCTTTATGGCTTAACGAGCCAGATAACTCCTAGTTTATGATGAGATACTCAAATTACATAGCCATTTGATATCCCATGGTTAAACATTCTAGCTCTTCCAGAAATGAGTAGGAGCCAGTTCTCAGCTGGAGAATGGGTTATGACTTTGCTCCTCAAGTGAGACCTTACTTATTATTTTCCTATAGGGCTTTCCAGGGGCCCATTCACTTTGTCCCATAGTCTTTTCAAGTACGTCTGGGTCATAGGAACCAAGCAGCAAAGCAAGAGACCTGCTTCAGAGGTACCTTTCTCTTTGGAGCCCCTCTCAAAACTGACATGGTGCCCGATAAATGAGCTGGAACACAATCAAATATAGCCTATACTTCTTCCAAGAGGAAAATCAAGCACTTTGCCTCTTTAATGGTTGGCAATGCAAGATAGTGTGTGAATTTCTTTAGAAGGGATATCCCAGCATGGTTTAGACCCATGGACTTCTAAAAATCTTTTTGAGGTAAACCCCTGAAACTCTCTGACTATTGTCTCCCACCTTCTGGCACACATGTATCTTAATAAGACATCTAAGATACCTTCTACCTCTTGCTCAGGGCTTCCCAGGTGGCACAAGTGGTAAAGAATGCGCCTGCCAATGCAGGAGATGCAAGAGATGCAGGTTCAACCCCTGGGTTGGGAAGATCCCCTGGAGAAGGTAATGGCAGCCCACTCCATTATTTTTGCATAGGAAATCCCATGGACGGAGGAGCCTGGTAGGCAGTAGTCCATGGGATCACAGAGAGTCGGACACAACTGAGCCTGCACACACGCACTTCCTGCTCATCAGAATCAAGCATCGTTATATCATGGATGTAGTGAGCTATTTTCATTTTCTATCTCAAGACAACCAATATTTCAGCCAATAGATCTGGGTAGAGAACAGGAGAGTTGACATGGCCCTAAGACAAGTGAAAGTGTATTATTATCACTGCTAGGTGGAAGCGAACTGCTTCAGGAAACTCTGCAAACTGACATAGGAAAAAAGAATCATTTGTTGCATCTATAGCTGTGTACTAAGATTTGCTCCAGAAAAGATGTTACATCTTCAAAAGCCATTGCAGTTGGTATCTTCACCTGATTAAGGATAATGAGCTGTCGGGACTTCCCTGGTGGTCCAGTGGCTAAGACTCTGAGCTCCCAATGCAGGGGGCCCAGCAGATTCAATCCCTGATTGGGGAACTAGATCCCACGTGTCACAATTAACATCCCACATGCAAGACCCAGCGTGGCCAAAAAAAAAAAAGATAATCAAATCTCGTTCTTAAAGTTCCAGCCACCTTCTGTGAAGCCCAAACAGAAGGTAAATTGACACACAATAGAATCAACATCCTTGTATCTTTTAAATCTTTGATAGTAACAGTGACCTATGAAAACCCTCCAGATATACTTCTGGTTTATATCCTGGCAGGGGAGAAACATTTCAAAGTCGTCTATTTAACTCTTCCTATTGCAATAGTCCTCATTCAATAGATCAAGAAGACAGTGTAGGAATTCTTAAAGTTGCTATTTCTTAAAGGTCTATTTCAGTTAAACATTCAAGAACTATGGAAATAACCCGGTTTATTTTACTAACCTCAGAATGTACTAATGAACAAAACTCAACTCATGAATCTAAAATAAAATGATTCTGAAAGACTTAAAATCAAAGTATGGGCATAGACATAGACCATATGAAAACATAAAGAATATAGTCCTTAACATCTAGGTTATGATCTAGAAATACCTTTACCCACTAAAAAGAAGCAGGGCTTCTGGAAGAAAGTACTGATTCCATATTTGGGGCAAGAAAATTTAAAAATGAAATTATGAAATCATTGATTTCAAATTTGAATGCAGACTATAATATTGGATGATATTAGGGAATTACTGTCAATTTTAGGAATCCTTAACTTTTAGAGATACACATTGAAATGTTTATAGATGAAATTATATAATATCAGATATTTGTCTCAAAATAATCCAGGTTTGATATAATGTTCAGAGTACAAACAAGATTGGCCATCAGTTGATAATTGTTGACACTGGACAATAGATACAATGTAGGTTCATTATACTGAGTTTTTTTCATACTTTAGCACATGTTTGAAAGCTTTGAAGATTCAGCAAAAAGAATTATACTAGCTAATAATTTAAAATTGAGCAAGGTTAAATTAAATGAAAAAGTGGTTTACAGAACAAAGAGAGACTTTATAATGTTAAAGGGAACAATCCACAGTGAAGTTATAGCAGTCATGAATCTTTTTGCAATAAATAAAATTCATAAGACAAAGACTTCAGAAAATAAGAAATTGGCAAAAACATAATAGCATTAAGAGACTGTAATTCATTTCTCTGAGTACATGACAGTTACAATAGATAAAAAACAAGTAGGCCTATAAAGGCTCTGAATTGTATAATCAATAAGATTGGATTCTATACCCAAGCATGGTGAATACATTCTCCTCAAGTACCAATACAACCTTTATAAAAATCAGTCTTTTGTAAGGCCAAAAAGAAAACCCCATAAATTCCAAAAAGTAGGATAAAATCAGACTCCATTGTGTTCTAATAATGTATTAAACCTAGAAATTTTTTTGATGTGGACCATTTTGAAAGTCTTCATTGAATTGGTTACAATATTGCTTCTATATTATGTTTTAGTTTTTTGGCCACGAGGCATGTGAGATCTTACCTCCCATCCAAGGATCAAACCCATTTACCCCTTGCATTGGAGAGCAAGTCCTAACCATTGGACCATCAGGGAC